>JBBPLY010000057.1:16559-51404 GCA_038090035.1 Xerocomus nothofagi | reverse complement strand
CGTGCGCGTCGAGGGTTCATAGAACAAGTTACAGAGAATTTTGCCTTTCAGAATGTCAAGGGTCCCACTACGCTCCACCTGGAGACGCATTTCGTGGGCCAAGGAGAAGAGGTCGTACATATCTCGCTGGCTGAATTGCTTTACCGAGAGAATATGTCGAAGGTGGAAAGCGGGGTGAGGGCTGTGTGATAGAGTGGGGGCATTAAGTAAACCAGGTGTGGGGTGGGTCAGTGGGTGGGCATCGACGCTCTTCACAGGTGCATGGCTTGGGACAAATTCCGGCTTCCCAACAGGGACCGCCACTCCACGGGACTCGCCCACAGGCCGAGAGATCGCGGCACTAGAAACGTCCTTGCCGATGGCTGCTGGAAACAGTTTTCCGTCCAAAAACAAGGTCTTTCCGTGCATCACGACCCTATGCAGGGATCCCACTACGGTGCTCTTGTCGAGGGGAGACCAACAATCGTCACGAGCCACGAATTGAGAAAGGCGTCCGATAACAACCTCCACGCGGGTATTTGCTTGTTCAGGAAGACCAAAGATACGAATAGGATTGTCGTATACTCGCGTTCGGATATCTTGGAGTGTGATGCGTCCGGCGACAACAGCATTGAACAAGAGGGGGATGGTCTCTTCAATACCAGACCAGGCAGAGCCCCTCCGTCCTTGTTCCGCAGCCAAGTGGTAGGGTACATTCCCGACAGAGAATGCATCGATCGCGTCAAGATTCTTCCAGAACACAGCCTGATCTTCAGCAGAAGGAAGCATCGTGGATCCGGGGTACTCGTCGCGAGTGAAAGACAAGGTATAAACGGAAACGTCGCAGGTAACTTTGAGGTGTCTAGCTTTGCTGAGGGATATTAAGAGCAGGTCCTCTTTGCTTCGGACGTCGGTGATATGGACGCTGCGATTATGAAGGCTGGCAAGGAGGAGGACAGATGCGAGATTGGAACCCCTCGCATCTGTGACGATCATCTTCTCGATCGGCCACGAAGCAAAATGGGCTGCGACGGCAGAGATCCCTGGAGGGCCGGCAGGTTCGTGGAACGCTATGAAGAGAGCCTTGATGTTGGGCTTGAATTCATCGTCCAAAGGCAGGGCTTGGCTATTATCAGTAGCAACGCTCAGCGCATAATTGGAGTATGCGTTGCCTGCTGCGATCTCCTGGACTTGTTGTAGACTGCCGGCATCCGTAATCGATCCATCCACGCCATGAGGAAGAATCAGGGACGTGGTAAATCCAGCGCACAGAGCTGCCTGTGTCGCTTGATTAAAGCTGTCGCCGCCGAACACAGCGGTGATTCGCGGGACAAAGGCTGCGACGTTGACGAGCCCTGGGAGCACGTGCGTAAGATACGAGCTTTTGGAGTCGACATTCGAGACATCGAGTGGCAACTTGCGAACAAGGGCCTCGGCGAGAAGCTTGGCATTTTTGACGTTAGTAATAAGCGGAATGGCAAAATCGACTGCCATCCTTCTCGTGCGATAGCCTTTGCTGGCGTAGCTAGCCGGACGACGGTAATTGTTCTTCGATGGAAGATTGATGTACATGTCAATCAGGTTGTTCGCGAGGTGCTGGGTGAGTGAATATTCAGACTTTTGCAAGTCACTGCTTCCATCAGGAAGCGATTCTAAATACTATGGAGGAGTAAGCACAACTTCGAACGACAGCCATCCAATTCCTACTTTGCAAGGAACATTGTGCTCCGTTAGGAAATCGGCCGTCCCAGACGTAGCAAAGATGTTATATCCAGCAGCGTAGAGTTTTTGGACGGACGGGAGAATCTCCAGCTTCTCCCTATAACTACCAACAGAGAACAAAATGTTATTCTTTGGTAAAACGATGCCTGTTGAAATGAGGGCCTTGAGGTATGCTTCGTACTTGTCGCGGCCAAAACAAGCGACCTCGCCAGTAGAGGCCATCTCTACCCCAAGTACCGGATCGGCACCAGATAACCGACTGAAGCTGAATTGCGGAACTTTGACGCCAACATAATCCGAGGGGAGACCAGGGTCGGGGTAAGGCTCGACGGGAATTCCAAGCATCACCTTCGTCGCCATCTCAATTGCATCGATACCAGTAACCTTGGACACGAAAGGGAATGACCGAGCGGCTCGCAAATTGCATTCGATAACCTTGATCTCGTTGTTCTTCGCGATAAACTGGATATTAAACGGTCCAGTAACGTTGAGCGCGTTTCCTATTTTCGCCGTTGCTTCTTCAATCTGCCGGACGGTGGCAGGATCGAGATCCTGAGGCGGGTGAATCAATGTAGCATCTCCAGAGTGCACTCCTGCGTTCTCCACGTGCTCGGAGATGAAGTGCATGATCATCTGACCATCCTTGGCTACAGCATCCATCTCAATCTCCTTGGCCTGTTCGATATACTTGCTGATGACGACGGGACAGTCGCGAGAAACGGCAGTAGCTTGGGTCAGATAGTTTGATAGATCGTCGCCGGTGGACACCACATTCATCGCTGCACCGGAAAGAACATACGACGGTCGTACAAGGACAGGGTAGCCGACAGTTCCACAGAAAGTGAGCGCTTCATCGAAACTAGTGAGTTCCTTCCACTGCGGCTGGTCGACGCCAATTTTATCGAGCATACGAGAGAACTTGTATCGATTCTCTGCGGTGTCGATCATCTCTGGTGACGTTCCGTAAATTTTCACGTTCTGATGGAAAAGGGGAAGGGCAATGTTGTTCGGTGTCTGCCCACCCATTGACAAGATGACGCCTCTGGAGCGCTCGGCATCATAGATGTCCAAAATTGATTCCAGACTGATATTTTCAAAGTATAGACGATCCGCCTCGTCATAGTCGGTGCTAACTGTCTCTGGGTTGTAATTGACCATGATCGTTGGGTAGCCTTGCTCGCGAAGGGTTCGAATAGCCCTGACTGCACACCAGTCAAACTCGACGGAGGACCCAATTCGGTAAACGCCAGAGCCAAGAACCATGACACCACGATCCTCGAATGAGACATCGTGTTCAGCTGCATTGTAGGTGGTGTAAAGATAGTTCGTGAACGCTGGGAACTCAGCAGCCACCGTGTCAATCTGCTTGACAAAAGGGGAAATCGACGCTTCCTGACGAAGGCGGCGCACGGCAAGCTCAGTAGACCCAATGCAGTGAGCAACCAGTCGATCGGAGAAGCCCAATTGCTTGGCTTGCAACAGAGTCTCGTTAGTAATGGAGGAAATAGCGGAGTCCCTACTCGAAAGATCAGGGTTGTGTAGCGGTAGAGAACAGGAAGTGACCCACCTTAAATGCATCTCCATGTGATGGATGTTTAGAAGCCTCGACAGGAACCACTTGTCGATGTTCGTCATCTGCCAAATCTTGTCGACACTATAACCCAGATGAAAGGCAGAAGCGATGGCAAAGATACGCTTGTCAGTGGGATTCAAAAGCTCTTCGTCGATGTTCGCAACGAATTCGTTCTGTAAGGAGATATTCGACGTGTTACATAAAAGTCCAGGCGGATAACTCACCTTTGCAAAGCCAAGGAACTGATCGTCGATCGCACGAACCGCCTTTTGAATCGTCTCTTCGAAATTCCTTCCAATACTCATAACCTCTCCCACACTCTTCATGCTACTGCTGAGCAGATGACTGACGCGATTGAACTTCTTGAGATCCCAACGAGGTATCTTGACGACGACATAGTCCAAGCTAGGCTCGAAGCAGGCACTAGTCACCTTTGTCACGGTGTTCTTGATTTCGTTGAGAGGAATACCAAGACCCAGCTTTGCAGCGATGAAAGCCAATGGATATCCAGTAGCTTTCGATGCCAGCGCAGAAGACCTTGAGAGGCGGGCATTGACCTGGAAGTTATATGAGAAAAAACCCTACCCAGATTGCCGACGACAAACTTCGATGATACAGTACTGCTTCGAAAATGGATCCAAAGCGTACTGTATGTTACACTCTCCAATCACTCCTAGGTGTCGGATGACGTTGATCGCGGTAGTTCGAAGCATGTTGTAGTCGGCGTCGGACAGAGTTTGCGATGGAGCAACAACGATAGAGTCTCCCGTATGTATACCAAGGGGATCAAAATTCTATTCAGCAGGTCGTCAAACAGCGGCGGGATATGTTCAAAAGAGGGCCGTACCTCCATGTTACAAACCGTAATACAATTGTCCCGGCAGTCACGGACGACCTCATACTCGATCTCTTTCCAGCCTTTCATACTCCTCTCAACGAGGACCTGAGGGCTGGTTGCGAACGCCTTGCTACACAATGCGCGTAGCTGAGCCTCGTCTTGAGCGAAACCCGATCCTAAACCGCCGAGTGCATAGGCAGCCCGCACAATTACTGGGAACCCAATCTCGCGCGCGGCAGCGATCGCCTCGTCGGTCGTTGTAGCGGTGTTGGATTGAGCACAGCGTTCTCCAATGCCTTCCATCGCCTGAGCAAACAACTGACGGTCTTCTGTGACGATGATCGTCTCAATTGGCGTACCGAGCACCTGTACACCTAGAGCGGCAAACTCATCCTTGAGCTTTATGCCAACATTCAACGCAGTTTGGCCACCAAAGGTGACGTAGATACCGTCAGGTTTTTCGTACTTGATTATCTTTCGAACGAACTCCGGGGTGACGGGGAGGAAGTAAACCTTGTCAGCTAGTCCCTTTGATGTTGCGATGGTCGCTATGTTGGGGTTGACGAGGACTGTATATACACCCTCCTCTTTGAGGGCTTTGATAGCCTGCGACCCGGAATAGTCGAATTCGCCGGCCTGTCCGATAGACAGACCACCCGAGCCTAGTATAAGGACTTTCTGGACCTTGGCACGGGGGTTGCGCTTTTCATTTTCCTCCTTTTGACCTCCAGGTAGAGAGATCGGAACGAGCATTTTGGATGTGACGCATTCTTCTATATTCTGAATGAAGACGTCAAAAAGGAATTCTGTGTCACGGGGTCCAGGTGTAGACTCCGGGTGGAATTGCACAGAGAAGAAGGGCTTGGTTTCGCAGTAGATACCTTCATTACTGCCGTCGTTGGCATTCTTGAACAACTCCTTCCAGCCGATGGGAAGGGTGTCTGTGTCAACTTGGTAACCATGGTTCTGACTCGTGATGTAACATCTGCCAGAGAGTGTGTCTGTACACGGGATGTTGTGACCTCGGTTACCATACTTCATTTTGGAGGTTTTGGCACCAGCAGCAAGCGCGAGTAGCTGGTGCCCGAGACAAATACCGAATATAGGTCTGTCTGCTTTTTGCATTGCACGCGAGAGCGCTGCGATCGTGACGGTGAGCATCGATGGATCACCCGGTCCATTCGAGACGAAAAGCCCATCGTAAGGCTCTGGATCTCCAACAAAATCATAGTCCCAAGGGACCACTTTAACCTCGACCCCTCGATTCGTGAAACACCGTATTTGATTGTATTTCATCCCAACATCGACGGCGGTAACGCGGAGGGTACGCCCCGAAGGGTGTAAACGTGGTTCTGTAGTTGGCTTGAAGAGTCGGGAGGATGCCAGTGATACGACAGTGACCAAGTTATCCCGGTTGGGATCGTAGAAAGGAATGTCAAGATAATCCTCCCGCCAAGACGAGGACCCGGGCGGGGTGGACGCTCGCGAGACTGGCTGAGATTCTGGTACAAGTGAGCGCAAGCGGCCACGAGGTGCCTCTGGTCTGCGCGCCAAAAGTTTTGCAAGCATCGAGCCATTCTCGCGAATCTTCTTAGTAAGTGCACGCGTGTCGATACCATAGATGGCGGGGACACCATGTTCTTTTAGCCAAGTACCCAGAGAGGAGTTTGCCAGAAAATGACTATAATCTTCCGAGTACGAGCCGACAACCAACGCGGCGATGTGAATACGCGACGACTCGAATTCTGATGGTAGTTGGTCGAGGGAAGAACGGCGCTCCGGGACACCATAGTTGCCAACGAGAGGATAGGTGAGAATAAGGATCTGACCTTCATATGACGGATCTGTAAGTGACTCGGTATATCCAACCATGCCTAGATGACCAATTGATACTCGCACAGATGTCAAGATGTGAGGATGTCTAACCGGTCTGAAAAACGCATTCGCCGGCCACACTCTTGTCCTCTGCACCAAAACTGATGCCTCGGTACGCAGTGCCATCAGACAACTCTAGAACAGCATCAAAGAACGCGTGCCCAGCTTGGATGGGAGCAAAACATATGGGCTGAACGGGATTGCCATTCGCCTTGCTCACAGAACGCGATATGGCTGGTCGATGAAGATTAGCCATGGTTCCGGGGTGTCCTTGTCCTCTTTACCCTTCACCAAGGACGTGCAGTGTTTGGTGAAGAGGAAAGAAGAGGAGAAGTTTCATCTCGACCAAGTTAGATGTAATGCTTGTTGACACTTGTTGTCCAAGCACTAGCAAGTATTTTGTCGTGTGCACCAACTTAAAGATGGACCAGGCACAACGGGGAGCACAAATCCCGAGTGGTATTTATGGAGATAACGTAGAGCAAAGCACATGCAAGAAGGGGCCAGATTGTGCTTACAATAGTATCGTCCTTCACGCCCTAATCAAGCGCTGTTTCTACCGGGCATCGCCATCGACCATGAATGTTTGGCTGTACGGTCTCTTACGTCCCAACAGCGCCACCCCATCTGCACACTCCTCCGCGCCAAAATCTTCCTCGGCGACGATCGCACCGGTCCGCTGATCTAGGCGGAACGTCAGACCGGCCAGATTTGCCTGCATCTGTTGTTCGTCATCGTATGGTAGCAAGAGTTCACCAAAACCAGATCGTGACGTCAAAGACACGATAGCGGCGATGGAGCCAGGAGGACTCGTTAGCCATAGTTTGCGACGTGCTCGCTTGTGCAAGTAGTGTACCACAAGTCCGACAAACCCGACACTGATCATCAAAGAGGAAAGAAAATGAGTCGGAAGCGCTCTGTAGGCAAGGATGAGACCGCGGAATGCGGAGATCTGACGCAACGGTCTCACTCTACAAATAGGCGTGGAATTTCATATGTGAGTTGTGCGGGAATCGTCGAGTTATTTGCGAGAAAGTAATTAGCTTGAGCAGCGATGGCGAGATACTTGGTCTGCAGAAAGGTAAGAAGAGAATATTGCGTCATGTATATCAGTGTACTCGCATAGATGGCCTTGGTGGCGTTGAGAAAACTGTGTTCATCTTCGAAAACGGACAATGATCCTCCAGATTGCTGGGTCGCGTATCGATAAATTGCATCAGGAATGCCGAAACTAATGGCAAGTGCTCTTGAGGAAACGTAGAAATTCTGGCTCTGGTTAAATACAACTCTGTGGGTGATCAGACTCTACGTTGGGCGGCCGAGTATAGCGAGTGCCTACCCGTTGTACGGGCGTCCGTTCTGCGGACTTCCAGTAACATTATTGGTGCCTTCTTCTGGTTGTATTATCGTACAAGGACCGAGTACACCGTTACTAAGATCCATTGATGTCTCGACTGCGAACACGTTCATCGTCGGGTTACAATACACGCTTGCCACTTGGGGGCTGCTGGTATTAAGGTAGAACCAGAACACGACGGGTTGAAACACGATGTCTAGACCCAGTGAAGCACAACTGCTAGCGTTGACGACATCGAATTGCTGGGTTCCGTTGCCAGGTTTGAACACGTTGCTTGCAGAACATCCGCCAGGGAATGTGGCCGATGCGACGTAGCTTCCATTCGTATTTGTCACACTGAGCGAAGCAGGGCTAAGACAGTTGACCGTTGTCTGGATAGCAGTGATGTTTACTGCAAGGGTACCGTTGAGATAGGAACCCGGGGGAGCCTTACGGAGACACGGTAGTGTCGATGAGGGTATACGAGATCAAACTCTTCTTACGTGGAATTGGGCTGCAGCCCAGACCCCGTGGATAAAAGGTGGGTCTACTAGGTTGTTGTAGACTGCGGCAATGAGAAGATATCCCCCTCGTTGCCGAGATATACCTACCTGAAGCGAGGGTGAACTGATTCGGCTTAACTTGGAATGATAGTTGATGAGACGTAATGACTTACTCCCGTGGAGGCCAAGAAAGAGTCCAGGTCATCCATGGTAGGCGATAGGCCAAGGGTGCTCGTGACGAAAGCAGTAGCACCTACGTACATAGCACGTCAACGAGATGATTCTTATGTATAGTACGCAGAGACGAACCGGTTGTGTGGGGAACTTGTCGCACTTGCAAGACTGAACCGGCCAGAGGTTGTAAGAGTATGATGGAAAACCCTACGAGCGTCGAAACGATGATCAAGTAGTGTTTATGCACGAACGAATGGTAAACGACGGCGAATCGGCTGCGAAACATGTGAGCATGTTGGAACTTTGGCAAATATGAGGATCATACTTTAAAGCAATCTAATTTATTTGTTCAGCAGGCGGTTAAAGTCAATGGCTGAAGACTCACATAGTCCAGGAGGATACTGCGTGCGGCGGGGGCCCTGCCCTCGGATAGCGTCACGTATGGCTATTGAGAGCTACTGTGAGCATCGTAGACCATCACATGCCGACGCACCTGATACCATCGGAGGGTCCAATCCGCAACCGACCAAAAGAACGCAAGGGGTATGACGAAGAGCGTAGGGAAAAAAGACTGCGATCGCTGTTATCAGTCGCCGGAGTGACAGATAAAAACATTGCTCACCGTCAAAAACTGAGTGGACACAAAGCTGAAAACGTTTTTAGCAGGGACGGGAAAACCTGTGGCGATTACACGACTGTAGTGGTAGTTTTGAATGACAGCGCATGCACATACCGTTCCGCGTTTCTGACACATGTAACGCGACCTCCAACGCAATGCCAAGGAACATCATGAGCAGAGCGACTCCGCCGACGGACCAGAAGTTGAGCACGAAAGGTTCCTTGGTTCAACGGACGATCGTCAACAAGGTAGCGAGTCACACAAGCGATGCGGCTACATATCGCGGTGGTCTCCTGTTCTCGATCCCCGGAGTGGGTATCTCGTTGACGGAAGGCTGAAACCTGGGTGAAAGTGGGGAACGGCTGTTGAACTTACCGGCGCTCATGGTCAGAGGACAAGCCTGTCTGTCTATTTGGACTGCGACGTAAATCGCAGGGTCATCATCATGTAAAATTCGGCGTCGCATGCACGTCCTTGTCGTAAACTCGTGTCGAGTGGTGGGAAGATGAAGCACAGCCACTAATTCGTCGCCGCTTGAAAAATAAGCGTACACCCTTGACCCGGCTTGCACGCTCTCGTTTTCGACCATTCCATCCAACGCCATACTTTGACGACTTTTCTCCCCAACGTACGTGTCTACCCTCCTCCTCGTCGCGTCCACGCCGTGTCTCGTGCGCGTCGTGCGCGTCCTCGCGTTCGGTGTTCAGACATCGAATCATTTTCCAACGTTCAGTCCAATCTGATCACTCTCTTTTTCAGCATGCGTGAAATCGTCCACATTCAGACCGGCCAGGTAAGTCCTCATGTTCTTTTGGCACACCACGTTACTGACGCATGTTTTCGGCAACAGTGCGGTAACCAAATCGGTGAGCCTCGAGCCATCGCCAAATTGGTCGCCATCCTCCCTCTTATATTTCGCTTCCGTTTAACAGGTGCCAAATTCTGGGAAGTGGTCTCCGATGAGCATGGTATCGAGCGGGATGGTCTCTACAAGGGAACCAATGACATGCAACTAGAACGTATCTCGGTCTACTACAACGAGATCGGGTCCAATAAATACGTTCCTCGTGCTGTCTTGGTCGATCTCGAACCTGGGACCATGGACTCTGTCCGCTCTGGTCCTCTAGGTAATCTTTTCCGCCCGGACAACTTCATCTTTGGACAGAGCGGTGCTGGCAACAATTGGGCAAAAGGACGTAAGTCGTTCATCGTGCCTCCCAATCCATATCTTCCACTAAAATTTAAACGCCAGACTACACCGAGGGAGCGGAGCTAGTCGACTCCGTCTTGGATGTTGTGCGAAAGGAGGCCGAGGGCACCGATTGCCTTCAAGGTAGGCACTCATTCAACTCACCAAGGCCTCTGATGTGAACAGTAGCCACAGGTTTCCAAATCACCCACTCACTTGGTGGTGGCACCGGTGCCGGAATGGGAACTCTGCTCATGTCCAAGATTCGGGAAGAGTATCCTGATCGTATGATGTGCACGTATTCGGTTGTCCCAAGTCCCGCTGTCTCGGACACCGTCGTCGAAGTAAGTTTTCCTTTACTCGATTGGCTCACTCCGCTTACCCTCTTTGTAGCCCTACAATGCTACTCTTTCGGTACATCAACTCGTGGAAAACTCCGATGAGACTTTCTGTATCGACAATGAGGCTCTCTACGACATCTGCTTCAGGACCCTTAAGCTTTCCACACCCACTTATGGAGATCTGAACCACCTTGTGTCTTTTGTCATGTCCGGCATAACCACTTGCTTGCGCTTCCCTGGTCAATTGAACTCGGATCTACGCAAGCTTGCTGTGAACATGGGTATGTGGCGAGCCTAAACCTGCTCTGTGTCAACTCATGTACGGTTGTCAAGTTCCTTTCCCACGTCTCCACTTCTTCATGACCGGATTCGCTCCCCTGACTGCACGCGGTAGCCAGCAATACCGTGCTGTCACTGTTCCTGAACTAACCCAACAAATGTTTGACGCCAAGAACATGATGGCTGCCTCGGACCCCAGACACGGTCGTTATCTTACTGTAAGCATTGTTGATAATTTCTCTGGTGTTTGCTCAACATTTTTCCACAGGTTGCTGCTGTATTCCGCGGCAAGGTTTCTATGAAGGAGGTAGAGGAGCAGATGCAAAATGTGCAGAACAAGAACTCGGCTTACTTTGTCGAGTGGATCCCCAACAATGTTCTGTCTGCTCAGTGTGACATCCCTCCTCGTGGTGTCAAGATGGCAGTTACGTTCTTGGGCAACTCGACTGCCATTCAAGAACTCTTCAAACGTGTCAGTGACCACTTTACTGCCATGTTCAAACGCAAGGCCTTCTTGCATTGGTACACGCAAGAGGGTATGGACGAGATGGAGGTTTGTGTTTTACCGTGTTGGAGCTATCACATGCTCAATACCAATGCTAGTTCACGGAGGCCGAGTCAAACATGCAAGACCTCATCGCCGAATATCAGCAATACCAGGACGCAACGTGAGTGTGTGTACGAAATCGTAAATGTTATTACTGATGTTTTGTTAGTGTCGAGGAAGAGGGCGAGTATGAGGAGGAAGCACCAGTGGACGAGGAACAGTAGACGTTAAAACCACCCATGATTGCTTCGCACCGTTTCCTTTTGTTTCTTTTCACGACGAAAACTTAGGTACTCCTCTATTGGTCTTCCCTTTGTGTTTGATGCCCCGTTCTTAATTTCACGTCATTATTACGCTAGTCAGCATGAGGATTTTTCTTTAAATACTGGATGGAAATTCAGCTATACCCCCAGAAGACCAAACTTCTTGTCGGAGAGTCCCACGAACTCTTTACTTAAGGCATGTAGCTGACGCCTCTTTTCTTACAGTGTTTGTGATGATCCAGTCTGCCCGCCCTTCTTTTTTTGATGTCCACAGAGATGATCCACAGTTTCGAGTCTTCTTTTGCAGCACCAACGTGTACAGGCGCAGCAGCAAGTATTATCACTGCAGCTCCTGAAGTGGCTTTCTGGTGCAAAATCAATCGTCTCCCTTCCTTCGCCAGCGCGGGTTTGCCGTTCGTACATTCCTGGTGCTAGGCGTAGATTCAAAAAAGAAATGGGAATATACAAATTTTTTTCATAGCTTGAACTCTTGTTCATTTCGACAGCGTCCGGATACGATACTACATCGACAAAAACTACTCATCACATGGTATTCTGCGGACGTGATCTTCCCCAGCTACCTCTCCTATCATTACACGTGTCACGGGGTGGTACAACTCACGTTTCAAAATGT
Source organism: Xerocomus nothofagi (assembly GCA_038090035.1). Lineage (NCBI taxonomy): Eukaryota > Fungi > Basidiomycota > Agaricomycetes > Boletales > Boletaceae > Xerocomus > Xerocomus nothofagi. The sequence continues at coordinate 39,532 of JBBPLY010000057.1, read as the reverse complement.
CACCAATCGTCGTCTGAATCGGAAAAATCATCTGCAATGGTGGGTTTAGCCACAGGGGGCGTATCGTTGGGATCGTCGTCGTCCGAATCGACGTTCACATTTGCCTTTGGTTTCGGGGGCGGTGCAAGCACCTGCGCACAGTCAGGCTGGTGGGACGATCGTTGCTTGCGCTGCTCGTCGATCGCAAGTCCTTGTGCCATCGACATCCACACGCGTAACTGTAATCTGAGCGACCGAGAATGAGACGACGACGACGACGAGACGACGTGGCGAGGACTTACAGGCTGTCATCACCGGCGCACGTCTTGGTTTCCGTTTGCATATGTAACACCACGGCGCTGTGAGGGACCGTACGCCCCGGATTGGTCTCCATCAGGGCTTTGACGAGCTTTTGCGTGTCGACAATGCTGGGTCCTGGAACTGTGAGAAGGTTGGGCGTGTCCTCCCTGCGTCGGTTCTGCATAACAATCATCACATGTGATATTCACGGGTGTGTAAACGACGACCCACCCTGACAGGAGCGAGTGGGAGCAGATGCGGGATCCCAGAGGACCACGAGTTCGTGGCAATGCCTGCAAGCGAAAGAACTGCGCGAGCCATTTCTTCGTCGTGCACGAGCACTATCAAAGGCATCCCACTCTTGTTCGCGTCGTGGCTGAGCAGTGTTCGCAACCGCGAGTAAAGCCCTTCTCGGTCGTCTTTGATGACCTCGGAGAAGCAAGGCTCCTATAAACCCGAGAACGGGATCGAGACGAGTATGTGAGACGCTCAACGGTACACGTCACCTTGGAGCCAGGATTTTTCAAGTTCCCCTTCAACTCGAGATGGGTCGTCGTCGAGCTAGTGAGTTGTTCAAAGAAGGACGGGAACAAGACGTCCGTCCATCCAGCGTTGACCAGCCGAGGTTCATTGAGACGTTCAGCTCTGCACCGGTTCTCGACGGTCCACTCCCCAAACACGAGCGACACGACGCGGACGCATTTCAACCAAGTTGGCGACGACAGTCCAATTTTCCCTGGATCGAGATCCCCTGTCAGAATTCCGTACAGGGCCCTGTACAGTTGGTACGTCAGCATGCCCGCGGGAAGAGGGGTCATCGCATCTACGGCTACCTTTGATGTTCAAAGTAGGCTCTGTGGTGGACGACGGCCGATCCCGTCTTGACATATCCTCGATTTGCCTGACTATTGTCCAGTGGTTCTTCCAAATCGCGTCTATTCTTATTTCGTGGACGTTGTTTGTACGTCGCGATCTTGGTGGAGAGCTCGTTGAGCGAGGTAAAGTAAATGGGCGACAGCGAAAGAAAATCAGTGGCTCTCCATGGGTCCCTTGGGCTCTGAAGGCGGTGCTTGATGGTGAACTCGAGCATCTGCTCGCTCGTCATCAACAGATAAGAAGCACCGGAAGGCAGTATGCCTAGAAGGGGTGAGGTCATGGGCGGGCGATAAATGCATGGGCATACCCAGCACGAGCTCGATCGGCGAGTCCTGACCCTTGGGTTTGAAAAGCTTGGATTTTATGGAGGCAATGGCTTCCATCGTGGGTTTATCGTCGTACATTTTGAACCTGGAGTTTAGTTGACGTGAACAAAGGGGCAACTCGACTCTGATGATACATGCCATCCGTTTGAGTGGGCTCTATAGCCCGATATCTGATAAAATTCAGACTGTAGGTCCATCGTATGATGATGGCAGAAAGAAAGCGGCGACGTTCTCTAGAACTTGGTGCAACGAGGTGGCGTCGTAGAAGTTGTGGGTGCATGCGATTGTGAACGCGCAGACAGAGCGCGTCGTTGTGCTCACGTGATTTTTATTACCGTCTATCATGTACATGTACGAAGTTCGATCGTCATTCGGGGTCTACCTCTCCATCAGGCTGATACGCGGGTTCAGATGGCGTTGTTTCGTCTGGCACAGCGCCGTCGACTTGCGCGAGTACGGCTTTGGCGGTTTTGCCTTTTCCCGGTGGCGGAGGATGGTATACCTTCTCCTGCGAACGACGTGAGCGCGCAGCACGCGATCCAACGAGAGACAACTTGCCTTCTTCTTCTTGGGCTCTTTCTTTGCGTTTGGATCTGGGTACGCGAGTTGCTCGATCTTTTGCCATTCCTCGTTCGCCAAGAACGCCGCTCGTATAGGCTCCAGTAAACTGATGATCGCGTCTCGCACGTTCGCCTTGAGATCCCCTGGATGTATCTTTTTCGCCGCAAAGTCGTCTTCCAGCTCCTGGTATGTTTTGTAATGGCTCGCTCCTCCCCCCTTTTCCCGCGTGATCGTAAACACCGTGCCCTCTGGCGCGTCGTCCGTCACAAACGGTTTTTGAGATCCCATAGACTCCTTTCCCTCTTCCTCATCCTCGCCCGTATCACCCCGCAATCGCTCCAAGCGTAGGTCGCTTACGGGTATCAACACGGCTTTGGTGAATGCAAGCAACCCATTCTCTGCCACGTTCCCTTCCTCGCAAAACGCTTTCTTGATCTTTCTCTTCACAGCTTCCGGCGTGTCCAAAAAGTCTATTTTCGAGTCTGGGTCCGAAGACGACATCTTGCCGCCCATCAAACCCGGGACCATCGTATTCATCAGATGTGCTCGTTTGGCGTAGCCCAGTCTCTGCAAGTACAGTTCTGCGTAGGTGAAGATCTTGCGCTGTCCAAGGAAACGAGTCAGATCTCCAAAACAAGACGGCGACTACGCGACGCGATTCCCCCAAAAACCGCACCTGGTCTGCCCCTCCGAACTGAAAATCGACGCCGAGGTACTGCTCGTCGAGTGCTTGTAGCCCGGGGTAAATCAGTCCGCTCAACAGCGGACTCTCGACCTGTTTCACGACCTCCGATCCAGCCTTCTTGGCGTCATGCTCCGTCACGATCGTGCAAAGCTTGTAATTATCCAGGTTGTACTCTTTCGAGAGCTGGTAGTCGGAACCTTGCACGAACGTCAGCTTCGATGTGGGTATACCGAGCGAGGCAAAGACGGCTCGGAGGACGAATTCGTAGTATTTCGTCCTGTAGGCGACGAGGTCTAGAGGAGCCTTTAGGTTATCGAGAAAAGCGTGGACGTCTGAGACGTGTGCGTGTGTGGTCAGGGATTAGGCTTGAGTTTGCGTGCGATCGAGATACGGTCTACATACCAGCGAGGAGTATCTTTACCTCTACGCCCGCTCTAAGGAAATCTGCGATCTTGGTCAGGGGAACAAAGTATCCGATGTGCGCTGCATCGGAATGGTGAGTCCTTGGTATGATTACGGGCGACGGAGGAACATACGGCGTCCGGTTGGTGTGGTTCCTGTCATGAGCCAAGGAGTTGATCTCTTCGTTCAAGGGTAGGAAACGAGATGCGTACCCCAGTAGGCTTTGGGCGATCTGCCTTCGGCAAGAATACCCTTGATGATATCGCCTCCAAGCACTTCTTGAAGTCGGCGCGTGATCAGGTCGTACTTTTTCGCCACTTGTTCTTCCGAAGCCATCTTAGCCAAGGATGTGATGGTAGGAGAGAAGGGCGTGAATGAGTGCACAGCTACTAGTGGAGCGAGTGACTCGACTCGCTCTTTGCGGATAAATCAGCCAAATCATATACCACGTGCTACAACTAAGTCGTACTTCGGATCGGGGCTCTTTCAAGATCAAGTATTTTCTCGACTCCATTTTCACCGCTACATAGTCTGAAATATGATCACGAAAAATGCATCTAGAGACCCACTACGATTCCATTCCACTATAGCCCAGCGGATTGAATCTCTCCCGTTCACATGAAATGTTTCGTCCCTTGTCCAGTAGTCGATAGTCGCGTCGTGACTTGGATCCCGGTCACCTGAATATAGCTGATGATCGCCAGCTCTGGCTGGCGCTTCATAGCTAGGGACTAGATGAACACGGATAACGAACGGGATCCTCCGAGACGCTCAAAAGGACATTTATTGTAACGGTCGGTTCTATTCCACCCCGGAATGGACTTGGGTCCTCGCTGGTCGGAAATGACAATCAGCTCAGTGTAAGGAGAGAATCGTAGCCAATACTCACCAGTCAATGGTCACAAGAGAAATACGGCGTTCTTATTTTTGGAGATTTTCTGATTTTCAAAGTTTCGCACCACGAATGCATTCGGTTATTGAATTTTATCAGGTTTTTGATTGTTTTTGGCGTTTTTGTGTTTCTGCTTTTGCTGATAGACGAACTGAATGAGATTTCCTCGCGACATCTGTGGAAACCCGAAATCAAGAGTCGATGTGCTGACAAGGAACTGACAACGTACCGCTGCGGAGGATGGCCATGAATCGTTTCTGGATCGATGCGTATAGAATCAAGACGCTTCTTCAAAGCCCTCGTCGATTCAATGGGAGCTCGATCGCGCTTTGCCTTTGACCGTGTAATCTTGGCGCACGACCAAAGTGGAAGCGACGAGGACGGATCGCAGCGCGAACATTGAGGCGAGGGTTCTTTAATAAGAAGTGCAGACGAAAGCTGGACCTTCTTTCGGTGCAAGTGGAATCTGGGAGGCTTCGGTGGAATCGGCGGCTTGGCGGATTCTTCCCTCGTGGGTACGTGACAATGAGAAGCGGGTTGAATTTGGCAACCTTGCTCCAAGTCTGATAAGTCGTACTGCTCCTGTAGATGTTCCTTAGCCTTCATGATAATTGTAAAGCGAAGAAACCCCACTCTTCTGGATCTTTGAAGAGAATGACCTCCTATCCTAGAGAGGCTAGGTGGGGTTTCTATAGAGATGTCAATCGCACCAAAAGCCGTCTGGACATACAATATAAGCTGACGGTCAAGTTACGGCAAATGTGAAAGAACGTACCCTCAAGTCGAGACATCCTGGTACCCTCCGAAGCCGTCGAGCGTGGGGCTCCGGGAAACCAACTTCCTCGTGTAGAGAAATCGTCTCATATATTGTCTCGAGTGACGGCGTACTCTGTACTGTTGGAAGTATAATCGGATTCTGACCGAAGAGATTCAGAGATAAATGCCAACTAAATCCACCACAACGGCTGACCTTCAGGTTCGCGAACTTTCTTACCCTACGAAGTATCCTTTCAGGATTTGGTACGGATAACGAGATGGGATCGTCCACGGGTTTGGCCAAGGAGGTCCTCGAGTTCGAAGATGCATCAGAAGACCATGTGCCTTCGGTCAGGGGTGCCACAAACGTAGAGTAAACTTGATCTGTGTGATCGAGATGCGATGTTGCCTGGCATCTGAAAGGCGAGAATTTACTGTACTGCGAGACGGCACGCCTAAAGGAGGGTGGAGGATGTTGGCTGGTCGCTTCGATCTCGTACTCGTCTGCGAGGCACTCCTCGGAGATACTCGTGAGGAGCGTCGGTACATGGGTAGCTAGCGCTTCCCAGACGTCGGCGGTCGCATCCACTGCTCCAGAATGTACGCGGTCTTGCTTCTCGTCGGATGTGGGATCATCCATCAAACTCGACGGCAACCAATCGACAGGGCAAGCCGGGAAGACAGTTGTGCCAGTGTCGAGTGTCCCATTGGAGTCCGGGGAGTCAGGAACCAAGGCGGGGACCGACTTGTAGTCTTTTTCCGCCTCATCTTCTTGGTCGGCTGAGTATAAGGACCCGTCATCAGCCTCCTGGGAATGTCCATGGGAACGAGACCGTCGAGGATTCACTAGCGTCCGGTGTGCGGCGGAATCTGCCAACGAATCATCGGAAAAGTAAGAGGAGAGCTTTGGAACGGGGACAGCCAGCTCTCTCTTCATATCAGAAAACGTTCGATTCGTCGCGTTCTGCTTCCGCGACTCAACCTCCGACGTCCACTCCTCCTCTTGACTCGAATGGAAGGAGAAATTGTTGAACTCTCGCTCAAGTTCTTCGTCCGAGAACTCAGGAAACTGAGCAGGTTGTTTCGGTACCACGGATTCAAACGGATGGAGTGTGATAGTCGTCTGATTCGCCAAAGTGGTTGCGGACAGTGCTCGCGAAGACAACAACGGAGAAGACACGGGATGAATTGAAGGCAAGCCGACGAGGTTGTCGGAAGATTGGGGTACCTGCAGCGGGGAAGTAGTAGAGGAGCGATCCGAAAACGATTGAATGAGAGCATGGCAGAAATCGTGCCGAGCCTCCTCGATCGGTTGATCAGAAAGAACACGGCGTCGGGAAAATAGCCGTTCAGAATCTAACCAACTTTGGGCAACGGCAGCCAAGCGATGGAGATGAACTTCGTCATCCTCGTCCCATTTGTTCAATGAGGCAGGGACGGACATGGCTAATGAAGACGAGGAATCCAGGGAGCTGGAGGTGCCGACATTGGAAGCTGTTGTTGAGCAAGCAGGTCCCATGGAAATCGAGTCGCTAGGTCCTCTGGCGGGTTCGACATGTTGCTTCGGGAACGCATTGTCAACAAGTTGCCTAAGATCCTCCTTCGCCGACTTGACCTTTCGAACGATGAGTTCTCTCGGCTTCAGTTTGTGAAGGTCGACATTCAGCACGGCCGCACAGTGTGCTTTGAGCGACCCTCCATCTGCCAAGAGATCGATATGGGGCTGCAGTCCGGTCGGTTCGTCAGGCAGCGAGAGGTAAGGTCATACAGCTACACATACCATGGATTTTGCCTTTGGAATGCCAGCATTACTTAGGCTCTGCATGCTGAGGCTGGCGAGCCGTCTCTTGGGCACATCGCCAGCGGGTGAATCAGACAAACGAACGAAATCCTCGAAAGAGGCGTGTTTGTTCTTGATCAACAAGACCATATCAAACGACGAATAGAGGTAAAGACTTAGGGATAGTAAGGATGGCAAGGGGCGGAGGGACGCGCAGCGTAAATTTCTGGAAGGAAAAAGGTATGGTGGGACGCCCGTTATTTAAATATCAGAGGCTGCCAGCCGCCTGATCACGCAGACGATGCTGGAATGCTACGGCGTCAGCAGTACTTGTGAGTGAGAATGATGACATCAGCACAAGTTGTGAATAAGTGTACTCACTCTGACTGGGTAGTTGAACGGCACAAACGCCGAAAGACATCGGGATATGGCTACGGTGCGTGTATTCCTGAAGACACTTGATGGGGTATGTCAGTCTTCCTGTAACTTTGAAAGTGTATAGGACACGATATAACACGCAATGGAAGAACCCGACTGGAGCACATCATTAAGCTACCGCTGAAATACCCAAAAATTGTTCCTGATCCATGGTTAATCTGGGGACCAGGCCGTCTGTGAGGCAGAAGACAACCAGGTCACCAGACTAGTTCGTGGTATCTTGGACCCTAAAGCCTGTGCGAGGTTAGCTGTTTGCGCCGGTCAGGTACGTTCAACGGGCCTGTTCTTCGTGCTTCCGATGTATCGTATCTCCTCCAGCCGGTTAAGCCGAGTTGACCTGGTAATGTAAATTGAATAATAACTGACACAGGACAGAAAATCGGGGTCAATGATGGTAAGATTTCTTCGCTTTATCTAGTGAAACATGTAGTCGGTGAAATCGTGGCCTGAACATCAAGAGGGTACCCTCTGTCTCGTTTGACTTGCGCTGCGAGCGAATGGTGCGAATTGATGTCAAGGCTCAGCATCGAACGACTCGGGGCTTCAAGCGTCAAGACAAGCGTGTACTCACAGATGATTTTGGTAACGGGCGACGCGTTAAGCCCCAACGGTGGACCTCTGCTCGACGTCGACACAGACTTGAGATCGAACGAGCGTCGTTCCTTCTTCCGCTGCGGATACAGTGGATGATGTAATCGACTCTGATTGGTTGCTCGGTCACGCCATCATTGATCGTGTGTAACTAGTTTTTTTAGTTTAAAAGGGGGACTCGTCTGACTTCGTTCCTTCCATCATGGTCTACAACGCGACGGCAGTTTCAGCTGCTCACGAGGCTGCTCAACAGCTTTATGCCCACGTCGAACTATCCAAACTCAGCTGGTTGGAACAGTTCTGGGCTTCGTGTTACATTTTTATAGACAACCCCGTCATTGCTACGGGTCTTATGAGTTTCTTGTTGCACGAAGTAAGTCGCGCACCCGATGCCAAGTGATTATTTTGACTCTGATTTACTCCAAGATCGTGTACTTTGGACGCTGTGTTCCTTGGATCATCATCGACGCCATCCCATACTTCCAGAAGTGGAAACTGCAGCCTAACAAAGTTCCTACCGCTCAAGAGCAGTGGGAGTGCACCAAGCAGGTTCTTTTCTCCCATTTCACCATCGAATTACCTGCTGTTCGTCACGTTCCCTGCTACAACGACTCTCACACTGAAAATGATGCTTCTAGATCTGGTTATTCCATCCCATGGCCGAAACGTTGGGTATGCAAACCTACCAAGTACCCTTCCCATCCTGGCAGACCATGGTCCCGCAAATCGCCATCTTTTTCGTGTTTGAAGACATGTTCCACTACTTTGGTACGAATAATCGACATTGTGTCGTCCACATTCCTCTGACGTCCTTGATTTAGCTCACCAAGCCCTGCATTGGGGAGTGTTATACAAATATATCCACAAGATTCATCACAAGTACTCGGCTCCTTTTGGCCTTGCTGCCGAGTATGCCCACCCTGCCGAGGTATTCATCCTTGGTACTGGTACGATCGCTGGTCCCATCTTGTACTGCTACTTCACTCGCAACCTCCACATTTTCACTGTTTACGTTTGGATTACGCTCCGTCTATTCCAGGCGATCGACGCACACAGCGGTTATGGTGCGTGCTATTTGACTTGTCCGAGAGGCATTACCTTACTTTGATACTTCTAGACTTTCCCTGGTCGCTGCAGCACATCGTTCCTTTCTGGTCAGGTGCCGAGCACCACGATTTCCACCACATGGCTTTCACGAACAATTATTCCACCTCTTTCCGGTGGTGCGACCGCTTGTTTGGCACGGATGACAAGTATCGCGAGTATCGCAAGCGTATTAGTGCGAGCAAGGCTGCGATGAAGGGCAAGAGCAAGGCTGAGCAGGAAGCGGCCGAGCGTCAACTCATTTCCGAGATCGAAGCAGAGGGTCAGCGTGCTGAGGCTATCGCGGAGGGGTCCATCGAGGCAGTTAGGACGGTCAAGGTGCAATAGATTTAGAGACGAAACGTGTTTATCAGCTTAATACTAATACCAGTACATTAATGACGCCGGATGAAAATGGAAGGTTGGACTGTTTCATTCATGCAAAACGGGATGCGTCTGTCTCCAGAGACGCTAGAACTCGTGCTCGGATACATCTCTCGGGGAGATCTCGTTCTGTTATTGTCCACTGACTCTCTCTTCCACCAGATCGCTGCTCGCGTGCTCTACCGTGCGCTCGTCGACATTTCCCCACAGCGCACCTTGCGCCTCGTCAAAACGCTCGCTCGGAACGATTTCTATCCTCTCCTCGTCCGTCGATTCGAGCTAGAATGGAACGATAACACCCTCACCGGAAACTTTCTCCGCCTTCTCCACCGCACCCTACAGCGACTCGACCGCCTCTCCTACCTCGGCCTCGAATTCTCCGCCACGGACAGCCCTTCCGATCTCGCATGGATCCTCCAAGGATGCACCTTCTCGCTCCGTGTGTTCACCACGTCGATGCGATGCGAGCCCCTCCTCGCCCGCTTCTTCGAGACCCAGCACAACCTCGTCGAGATCTGCCTAAAGGGTTTCCACCCCATCCACACCTTCCCGCTCCTACCCCAAGCCCACCCCCGCCTCGACCCCGTCCACGACTTCCCGCTCTCACCCCAAGCCCTCCCTCGCCTCAAACACTTTCGCACCTTTCTCTCCTCCCCACACATCACCGCCGACTTTGTTCGCGGTCGTCCCATCGAGAGCGTCTCGATGTCACCCCACCCCGGCGACGTGTCGTCGTCTCTCGACGCGTTGCTCCTCTCGACCTGCCCGTTGAGACGACTCACCGTAATGTCGTTTGACGCCGGACCCCCCGCAACGCTCATCACGGATATCTCGACCCGACTTCCTACGCTCGAAGCACTACACGTCGTCCTCGTACAACACTCTACCCATGCAAGTCGTCCCTTTCCCTTCTTCCGACGCGTCCTTCGTGCTGACCGAACCGACAGGAACTTCTCGTCGAGACAGCACCTTCGTTGAGCCACTTCAAGGCGCTCAGATATCTCACGTTCATGACCCCTGGATCGCTCTCGTCCTACAACGAATCCGAGATCGCGACGTTGTGGCACGAGGCCTGTCCGACGCTCAAGACCATCATCCTCCCCAAAGGCGTCATATGGGGATATGTCCAAGGACGATGGGTGTCATTGCAGGACGGATCGTGAGCGTAAGCGCGCGTCTGGGGTGCGAGAGATTTTGGAAGCATGTACTCTCGCACGACGTGGTGTACTAGCGGGCGGTTGGGCAAGACAAATGAATGAAACGAACGCGAAGGACGGCAATGATCGACCGCGACAGTCACATGGCATGAAGCTCTCGAGCGTCAATTCTATTATCACAAGTCCCTCATACACGCTCTCTCTTCCAGTCCGGTGATCAGTTAAAACGTAAATACGAGGTGACATAGAGTTACGAGGTAGATATGGCTGATGGGTGTTGTAAGTATACGGTCGCGCATCAGACGCGTAGAACAAGATTAAGACAGCTGGGTGGGCTAGCAGAATCAAGGGCGAAAAGTGACGAGTCAATCTCGGTCGTGGCGATCTCTACGTCTATGGTTCCTGGGGAATGACGTGGCAGTCCGCCAACGAAGAGCTCTAGACCAACGAGTCGACGTGGCCAAGGAAAAAAGAAGAGCAGCCGCCACTCGTGGAACGATCAGCCACGATGATGAACACGAAAAACGCGTTGGAGGGGCGACCTGGGATATGTTGGAGGCCGAGTGCAGTAGACGACGAGGATGAAAACAGGAGCAATCAGAGGACAGTTGCGAGACCAGGGGAGACAAATAATAGCCAAGATGCCCAATATGTATAATTTTTACTTTTCACGAGCCACATCCAGACGCGTGGGGGGTATCGAGCTCAGTGTTCGGAACGAATTAGCGCTGAGCAGAGTTGCCGTCGATAGTAGGGTACGATGCCATTTGCACGTGCATTTGCATTGCCTGCTGCTGCTGGGCTCGAAGGTATTGCTGTTGTGCAGAAGTGTACATCATCTGTTGCTGATACTGCTGAGCGTACGTCGGAGTCGAGTGACCGGTCACAGGCGTTGACTGGCCACTGGCCAATGGCGTCGATTGCCGTGAGCTGGCAGCCGAACTCTTGCCGTGAGCATGTTGTAAGCACTCGTGCTGTCCGCTTGCGAGCAACGCTAGTCCTATTGCGCCGTGGTCGCCCGAGTGCTGATAGTGGTACCGAAGCCCGTTCATGTTCTTGTACCGCCGCTGGCAGTCACCGACACCGCAAGCAAAGGGACGAAGACGACGCTCAGCTTCACGTTCGACTTCGCGCAACTCACCCTCGGTGATCATGTTGTCATCCTCGCCTGCGGCCTCTCTGGCTGAGCGCTTGCTTGCGAGCAGTGCTTGAACTTGTTCGAGGTCCTTGGGTGGGGCAAAGTTGCAACTTCCGTGGGTCATGTGGTACTTGAGCCCGTTTGCTTGCTTGTAGCTCTTATTGCAATTGGGCTTGGGACAGCGGAATGGTTTCGACAAGAGCAAGGACGATGCAGGACGAGAGAGTGTGGTGCTAGCGCGGGGGCTACTGTTTTGGGACGACGACGCCTTGGAGCCTGTGAAATCTGACAGCGTTGCTGCTGACGACGAGGAGTGACGGGAGGGGTTGGAGGGGGATGGTACGCGGGAAGTGGTGGGAGTGTTGGCGGGGGTGTTGGCGGTGGAGAATACGATGGCGGGGGGGAGACAGCCGTAGGGGCTATTAGGTTCGCTGACTGGGGAGACGGGGCCCTGGATGTCGTCTGTGGCTGGTGGGGAAGGGACAGCGCCAGGCATGGAGGAGGAGTAATCCGAGTAACCGGCGTAACCGTTGAATGGTTCGGGACTTTTTGTCAGACTGGAAACGCTAATCCGAGATGAGGGAAAGGTAGCAATTGAGTGACCGTGGACGGAGCGCGTCGGAACTGTCGTTGTGTCGAAGGCTGAAACAGGTGAAGGAGGCGAACCATCATTTGCCGATTGACAGAAATGGTTGAAGGAATGAGTGGGGTGTGATGAAAGGGGTGTTGCGAGGGGAGTGTCAGGAGGGGATGGTCCGCCGGAAGAGGGGGAACTGGAGTGATCGACGTCGAGTTCCATATCGTCAGGATCGAAACCACCGTGGTGATAGACGGGTGGGAGGTGGTGATTTGAGAGGGGTTGAGCGCGGAGTGATTGGCGGGTAGGAGGGAACGCGGGGACCGGGAGCTGTTGGTGGGGACGACCGAACTGGTCGACGACGACGACATGAACTTCCTCGAAATGCTGCACGAGGGCGTGTAGATCGTCTATTTGGAGACCACAGCAGGAGTAGTTGCGACACTGGTTCGAAACGGAGTGAGAAAGAGGAGAGGCGACGAGTTCGGGAGACGCACCAGTTCGTCCTCGCGGTCAAAGGTGGAGAGGGCGCTGAGGAGAGAGCCACGATCGCTCTCGAGAGAAGAGGAGAGTTTGGCGCACTTGAAGTCGCTGGGACTGAAGAGAGAGTGTGTGAGAGGTGGAGAAGGAGGGATGGGTTGACTTACTCGAGGGGACCCAGGAGCTGACCGGGGGAGCAGCCGGGGTAGAAGCGGCTACCAAAGGAAGCTGCGCGGGATGAGAGAGGGGAACCGAAGAAGTAGGAGGAGGGGATGGTTGGCATCTGAATGTCAGGGGGAGCGGGAGAGTGACATGCGATAGGCTGTGAAGCAGCGGCCATGATAGTTTGGGATCAAGAGACGTTTCGTGGCCTATTTAGCCCACCAAGTTCCCTGGCCAATCACAACTCCGCTTCCCCAATCAGCATCTTCCCACGTTTACTTCACCCATGCCGTCCACGGTCCGATCACGCACAAACATACACAGACACATCTCGGCATGCCGGCAACATACGCGCCGAGTTCATTGCCAGCCCGCCCTTGAAGCCGGACCGCCTCTTAACTCCGCCCCGCCCATTCCAATTTCACCGCCCTCTCCTATCCCATAGCATAGTCAGTTGGTAGCGGTCCCGATCGATTGAGGATGCTCTTATCCCCGTCGCTATCCAAGGCCTCGGTTGGGGTACTCCACCAATCTTATACCTTGACGCGCGCGACAGAGAACGTCGAGTCCATCCCTCGGAGCACCCTTTCCACTTTAGACGTTACCCCCTGTCATCTGGACGATCCCCCCCGCAGTCACCTTGACGCGCGACTCTAGCAACCACTTTTCCTCATCAGTTCCGAGCTGACCAACTGTGGATTCCCAATTCAACATGGCACTCTACTCATCTCAGAGAATAGCCCGGCAATTACTCAAGCCTTGCTACACCTAATACACAACGCCTTCACCCGTCATTCGTTCCCAAAGTACCTCGTGTGAGACCATGTTACGTCTGCTTCGATTACCGTCGTGAAACGTGCCCTGCCCCATTCACAATAGAAAAATGCCATACTGAGTTTGCACGGTCCGAATAAGCTTTGTTGCTTGCCGCCTCAAAGCGTTTGACGCAAACAGACGTGTTTGGTTCAGGCAGGGTACAATCGGCAACACCCGCCTACCGCGGCAATCATGCAAGCCTCGAGGGTATCTTCCACGGCAAACTCACTCGTTGCACTCCCGGTGAGTCTTGCTGTGCCCGAGCTATCCATGTTCCGAGCACCGTCCGTCCACGCATCTATATAGATATGAACCGTGTTGCATTCCAAGGGAGCGGCTATTTACGGAATCATCAAAGGAGCCGTCGACGTGGCCTAGTACGGTTGGCGTATGTAGTCGTACGTTACCCATTGGCGTTGGGTAGACCCCTGATCTTGATCAACTGACACACGGACGTTTCGAATGATGTGATTGGTTCCGGTGGCTGCCCTTCCCTGATCTGAGTTGCATATGTCGCTGACACCCCTTGCAAGATAGAGAGCGAAGGCGGCCACTCTGAAAAGTCCTTCTTGGGTTCTTACCCCTTTCTCGATCTCTTCGACGACACCCGTGACAGTCTCACAACTCGTCTTCCCCGTTAATACTATCACTTGATGTTGCATGCCTACATACTGCATCCGACATTGTGACGGATCTTATTTCGGGCGTATGACAGCGTCCCGTGCACATGCAGGCATCGCAAAGAGATCCCGACGTCGCAGCCACGGTAAGTATCATCCGAAGTCGAAACATACTAGCACACCGAGATGCCCCCACGGCGCGTAAACGGCAACACTTGTCATCATCGCGTTGGCACCAGAAAGCCCGCCGGCTTATGCCGCCGCATCAGCGAATCATTTAGATCATGCTATTCGAGGCCTCCCGTTTGAAGTTTCCTGGTATGAACACCCACGCTCATCTTATCTCCATTCCTTCGATTTGCGGACTGCCAACTCTATCATCCATGCGTGCTATCCCCTCGGCCCACGTGACGAACGATGGAATCGTCCTATCATCACGGCAACTTTCACTGTATCGCCGCTCGAGACCTTGTAAACATTGTTCGCAGACGACGTACGAGAGACGCCGTTCTTAACCAACTGTCATCAAGTGCGCGCACCGCGCGTCTTGGGGGCGACTCGTCACAGGTTACGGTCAGCCACCTCCACTAGGGATTCGCCAACCAATCCATTATCATGCCGCAACGCTGTTCGGCATGCGATCACAATATCGTCAACGCCTTGTCCGCACTTTCACCGCAGCGTCGACGTGAAACTCAATACGCTGCGGTTTCGTCTCCCACTGTGCCACAATAGCCACTCGAACCATATCCTGCTTCGTGATGACAGATCTGCCCAAATGAACCGAAGGCTGTCTTGTAGGGTCAAGACACTGTCAGCCCTGACCTCGAGGCTCACGAGAAACTTGAGCGTGATCCATGGACGGATAATGATATCTTCCCCCTAAGCATCCTTGGACGCCACCGAAACATCTTTGGATCCGGCTCATCCGGAATCGCAAAACGCGTGGATCGTTCGCGGAGGTTTTGTTGTTACAATCCGCGGACTTTGATGGCGACGCACAGCTCCAAAGCACGTTCGAACACCCTATGCTCCTCGCCGGACGCCTCATCGTCGAAATAAGCTTTTCGACACTTGGCCAACGACGACTGCTATCGTGGATCTCTCTCGATGGCGTGGAAAACCGCCTTTTTCTTTTTGGCCACGCTTGTCAGATTGGGGATGTTGGATCATGATTGATCAGGTGGTCATGTGAAATTTCCCCCTGGCAATAGAGAAGCAATGACACACCATGAGCAACCTCTCGAAACGGTTGCTGCCTTGGAGGGTTGCTTACCCCACCCTCTGGGCCAATGGAACTCGTTCTCGTTCTCGTTCGGGTGAGAGTGTGGGTAAGGAGTCAGTTCGGGCCCGCCACACGGGCACGACCATGGGTATATCGTTCTCACCTGAATAACGTGACGATAAAAGTGTCCAAACGGTAACGGACAACGCAGCATTGTCACGTGTACGTGTGGAGCGACGACGAAGGGGGGAGGGGGGGGAGAGGGGAACCGAATCCACTCTTCCCCCGTCGTGATAACACATCACACCGATTGGAACGGGCCAAAGGAAATGAATGAATGGATCTCGAAGCACAAATGGAACCATCGTTTGGAACTATACCATTAATGATGGATGGGTGCATCCTTCATCATTTTTGTGGCCCAATGAACAGCTCCGAGCTGTGGCTGAGCGCTGATCGCTGGTACAGTGGTATGTAGTACTTGCGCTCGGCGAGCAGTCGTTTGCGCGACCCTTGCCCGGGAATTGGATCTCAGGTGACAGGTACATAATGATAGATGACCTTGCCGTGAACGCATTTTTGCATGCGAACCTGAGCGCTTGTGCCCTGTCAAGCATCCAATCAACAACGGTGTGCTGCGGGGAGGGCGAGAGGGTAAGACGCACTCTTTGTATCCACCGTACAAAGACGATCATGTACCGGATCGAACGTCGGTGGTATCTAAGGAGACGAGGGTATCACCAGACTACGAGGACATGTGCAATTGATGCAGATGCCCGTCCTGTTGCCAGTGACTGATCAATCGACTGTGCCCTTGACATGTGGGGGGTTTTCACTTGTCATCGATGCCCGTTACCATGGTCCCAGCGAGGAGACCGTGTCGAGCGAACTTGCCATTCGATCGAGATTGGATGTGTTCTCGTTCTGGAGGTTCGTTTCTGATCGACCAAAAGAAAAAAAGATCCAAACGTTCAGACGGTTCAGGCTCGCGTTCGACGATCGTGATCTCCGCGTCTAATATTCTCGCTCAGCCTCAGCTCGGGCTATTGATCACAGATCGGACCAGAAACTCTGCGACAATTGAAGCTAGGGACTGTCGGGGATGTCCTGAAGGTGACACGAGTCGCCGCACCTCCCCAAAAACCGCCCAGTGCCTGATCGAATCTTCTGATCCCTCTCGCTAAAACTACTCATCTGGGCCTGTCGTTTCAAAAGGGTTTACGGGCCCTAGCACCAAGACTGTGGTGCAAGCCTTGAAGGGTGCACGACTAATCTTTCGATCGTCACGACAGACGGCATATGGATGCACCGGCTAATGAAACGAAATCCCCAATATACGGTGTCGTGATATAAATTCCGATATCTGGTCATATATGCCCGTGCTCGCGGTATCATGAATAGCCAAATTGCGACAGATGCAGTCGCGGACTGGAATTATGCTAATGGAAGTCGTCGCAAGCGTGCGGTCACCCCGTTCGGGCTACATTTGCGCAGCAAGCATACCACACATCACTCTCGTTGATCGGGGGATTGCTGTGTCCAAGAACGTGCTTGGGCTTTGTAAGTCATTATCAAGGGCATACCAAGCAAAGAACATGCGAACAGACGACAATGAAATACCACTGCGGCATTCAGGGTAAACGAGTACATCTATGGAGGATGAGAGTACTGCGCGGATGCGTGTTGAAGCGGGTGGAGTTGGTGGTAATGTTGGTTATGCGGTGGATGCGATTGTTGCACATACGCCTGTTGTTGCGAGTAGCCATGAGGATGTTGAACGGCTGTGGCTGTCAGTAAAAGAGGCGCCGCAACTTCGTCACTGAAAGGAGTTAAACGACTACGCGCAACGGCTCGTCGTTGGCTACCCACCCAAACATGGTCTTGATGAGGTCATCTAGGATAGCCTCTTTCTTCAACTTTTCTTCCCCTGCTTGGGCACGCACTACTCTGCACTTATACATGGCATCAGTATCCAGGGACGCCGAGATAACGACTCGCCTGAGCTCTTCAATGAGTGCAGCGTGGGTCTCCATTGCATACCGCATTTTAGCTTTCTGAACCACATACTTGACAAGCGCTGGGGAACGGCCGAGTACGAGTCCAGTTTGGGGATCGATAAGCCGGACAAGATGTGACGGTAACCCTTCGTCTTCGTCTTCGCCTTCTGTCGCATCGTCACCGTGCTCCTCCTGTTGGGAGACAGCATTCTCAAAGTAGTCGGCCCCTAGTACGCCTGCCTCGGAGGGAGACCGGGGTTCTACTTTGAAGGTGTTGAAGGCAGAGGGTGGCTCTATGGGCGGTGCATTTGGGGCACTGGCTTGAGGAGAGTCTCCGCGCTTGCGTTTTCGAGATCCACCTCGGCCAGACGGGGGTGGAGGCATATTATGTTGGAGGCGCATGTGCTTTGCGAGGGCATCGGAGCGGGTAAAGGATTTGTCACACTCTTCGGCAGGTCAGACGATCGGTAAACACATTGGGGAACGAGTCGACTTGCCTGGTCGAGAGCATATGAAGGGCTTCTCTCCCGTGTGCGAACGGATGTGTGAGATGAGTGCGAAACGAGATGTTTGAGCGAGTCCGCGGCGGTTGCATGTAGCCCATTCGCAGGTGTAGTTTGACTTGTGAACGCCAATGTGGGCTAGTGGTAATATGCACGTCGTTGGCGATGTACGAGAGAGACGGAATGCTTACTGGAGTGGATATGCTCGATGAGGGTGGGTAGGTGAGTGAATACGATGCCGCAGTCATCCCAGAGACACGTCACGGTATCGACGCCCTGTTCTGCCGTTGGCGCTATGGAAGACGGTCCAGGTGACGCGGCGGTCTCGTCTGGAGCAGACGTAGGCGCATAACCGAGTTCACTCTCCGACGAGTCGTCGTCGTATTTGAGCGACGACTGGGAGAATGAGGGCGAGGGCGAGCGGAACGCTGGCACGCTGGAGGAGTACATCGTGGACGGCGTTGGACTCGGCGCTGGCAACGTCGAGCGGGTGTTTGTCTTTGTTTGACTCAACGTAACCGCATTTGGGAGAATTCTCCTACTCTATAAATTCCTTGATGTCCTGCGCGACGCCCTCGACGTCTTCCACGAGATGCCAATGACCTACGTCCTTCATCGTAGTCACTTTCACCTTTGGAATATGTTCCTTCAGAAATAACACCACGTCTTCCGTCGACACCTTGTCCTCCTCTCCCGCCAAGATCAGCGTATCCGCCTCGATCTTTGCGTACTGTGGGTCGGTCCCCTTTGCTGCAGCCAAACACGCGAGCGCATACCCTTCTACCTGAGAACTGAGGAGTGAAACTCGAGCAAGAAGTGATGTCGCGAGCGCGCGCTGGGACACTCCAGCTTCGGAGACCGTGTGGGCGACGGCGATCATCCCATCCTTGCGTACTGCTTCTGCTCGAGCCATAAGCGCCTTGGACCCGTTCTCTCCCCATTGCTTAACAGGGCCGAGAAGAACTAGTGACGGCCGCCGTTAATCAGTCATGTTTGCACCTTTGTCATTTGAACGGCTGCTCACTTAATTTTGCAACTCTCGCAGGATACGTTGCAGCTAGTGTCGTCGCTATGAACTGCGCGTCGTTCAGCCTGCATGAAACGTGGCTTATTGCGGAACATACACCACCCATTGAATGGCCTATCACGACCGCTTTGTCCACACCATGTACGTCAAGCACAGCCCGAGCACTTTCCGCATAATTTGCGATTGAAACCTCATTACCGCTTAGCGGGCTCAAACCATGCCCCTCTAGGTCGAGCGTAATGATTTTACGTCTAGAGGCGAGTCCAGAGGCTTCTATAACAGGTCCGATGTCGGCGCCTGAGCCACCTAGTCCGTGAATGTATAGGATAGCTTCAGGTGCGGTAGATGCGCCCAGAGGAGGCGAGGTATGCTCAACATGGATATTCAAACCTGAGGGAAGGCTGAGTCTGTTTGCATCAGGTCAATGAAGGAAGAATCAACGAGGAATCAACGTTTCTTAACCTACAGTGCCATCCTCGAGCGATTGAACAGGATTCAAAGAGAGAACGCGATTTGGCCTGAGAGCGATAACATTATTATTGACTTTGAGCTTAGAGGTGGGTTATTGCTATTAATAAACCGATGAAAAGTATACTCCTGAGAATCCCTATGGCACAGTTCCGATAGGATATCAGAGCATTGCGACGTGTCATGTGTCTGCCAGCTTACCACCGTGGTAGTTTTGTGCCATCTAGAGGCTGCAGACCTGCCAAGTCTGGTTATCCTTCAGCACACTGGTTGCTATTCATTCATGACGCAGTTCCCGCTGCTTCCTCGCTTGACAGGCTCTAAAAGTTTGTGGATAATTTGATGCTGAGGTTTCAGAATTCGGGATCCATCGATATCATGATCGCTCCAATGGTGTTTGCGGCCTGCCATAGAGTAACGGTTGGTTCCACAGTGGGCTACTTCAAGAGAGAACAGCCCGGTCCGACTTCAGGCCTTCAGGGCTATAGTATAAGGCCTGTCAAGCGGTTCTGCATTCTGACTTTTCTGAATATGGCTCGTCTTCCCTTCTCTTTTCACATTTGAGGTGATCTATCCGTAGCCATGCCAGAAAGGACAACCCAAAGCATTAATCGAGTAACTCGTGGCCAGCTCACCGGCCTGATATGTTACATATGTAGGGTATTCACGGCGTGTGCGCGCAGCAGCAGCCACTCTTCGCGACATCGAATCCAATCTGGCTCGGTCGTCACACAGCAATCTGCCACGTACTACGAAGCATCTATCTCGCTAACATTTTCCTTTCATTCTTAAATGATATTCTTTGCACGATAAAGATTTCCTTTGATCCTGTCATACATACGTCATACTTTGTTTCTGTCTAGCATAAATACATTATGTTCTTGAGACCTAATAGTGACGAACGTCCTTTCCATCCGATCTGAAAATCGAACGAACGACGACGCCAGCAACGAACAGCTAGAAAACGCACAAACGCTCATCTTGATTAACTAATCCGATGTTCTTTCTCACGGCTATCGCCGTCCCCTTCGAACTGGTTATTCATGATCATCGTGTTCCTGCAACACCCGCAGCGGACCATCTACAGATAGAACCGTCAGACCTACGTTACCCGATCACTGTTCTATTTGTTGCGCGGGGTGCCTGTTTGGACGGCAGTATATAACCCCAGGCCCATTATGATATGCATCATTTCGTCTGTTTCAGTTCAATCGTGACCCAAGTCATGGCTGCACCAGATGTTCAACGTGCCCTTCCGGCCAACTATAGGTGAGCGATTGATCCTGCGAAGAGACTAACATATGTTGTCTGATAAGCACTTTTGCTAGTTGGGATCCAGCAGCCACCCCTGCGACTAGCACATGGGTACCCCCTCGATGGTGTGTTCGATACCACACACACAATGTACTGACGTTCATGTTGGATAGGATGATAGCGGCCCCATATGCTCCCCCGAAGACTCCAAAGCAGGTGAATGTTAACGGATTGGGAGAGGCATGGGATCCCAGTCACCCTTCTTTCCGTGGAGTCGACCTGGTAAAAATACGGCAAGTTAACTAAGAACATTGACTGATCGCTCTACTAGACCAACCCGGACCCCCGCCTGAAAGTCCCTAACGTGGAAATCAGATCAGGCAGTGACGACACGGTCGTTGCGTTTGTTGACGTTAACATCCTCGACTCCACTGGCGCTGCAACGTACCGAGGTGATGTCCTCGTCAAAGGAAGACGTATCATGAGTGTTGGCGGCAAGCTTGCACCCGAAACATTGCAAGGTGCTCTTGTCATCCAAGGTAGAGGCCGCACTCTTATGAGCGGCCTCTGCGACTCGCATGCACATGCGACCTTCATCAATTCGTCTAACCTTTATGACATCATAACATTGCCCATCGAAGAGCATACGATCCTGTCTGCTAGGAGTGCGAGACAGTTCTTAGATAGTGGCTATACTATGTGCGGTACGTCTACAATTCTCCGCAAACTTCGTCGGAAGCTAATGATGTGTCCTTAGTTGGTGCGGCTGCAGCTAAACCGCGCATTGATATTGTTGTTCGTAACGCCATACAGGCCGGTGACATTCCTGGTCCCCGCTATCTCGCCAATGGTCAGGAGGTGTGTGACAGTCGTACTTTGGTGAGGACAATGCATTGAGTCTGCTAGATGGCACCACGTGGTGGTGCCCTTTGTGAAGGAATTACTACATACGTCGAGACTACAGAGGATATCACAGAGACCATAAATACCTTTGCCGATGCGGGTGTTGATAGTGTATGTTATGGTCCCTTCCGCCTACATTTTCTCTTCTGATTGTTATGGTGTTTAGGTCAAGCTATCCATGAGTGGTGACGAGGCACTTAATGATCTTCCCGCTGAAAATAGTACTTTCTCCGACGAGCTCGTCGCTACTGGTGTCGAAGCTGCTCATGCCAAAGGCATTCGAGTTTGCTCCCATGCCCGCTCCGACGCGTCTGTCCTTCAGTGCCTTCAGTATGGGATCGACATTCTGTACCACTGTTGTAAGTTCTCATCTTTCAACGAGATGATCCAGAATTCAAGGCCACGTAGCTTTCATTTCGGATGAGTCTATGGGTGCTCTTGAAGCACAGAAGGACCGGGTCTTTGTTGCTCCCGCTTTGAACATCCTGTACTCGTCCATACACGTCGCCCAGAAAGCGCAGTGTAGGGTTTCACACATTCAGCTTCGCTCATACAAACTCATGTTACATGATCGTGCAGTCGGGTTTAAGAAATTTGTCGCGGAAAAATACAAGAGAGAACTGGATATATGCGTTGCAGCCTTGAAGGAGATGAAGCGACGGGGTGTCAAGATTCTTCCTGGAGGTGATTATGGGTAATGTTTCCGTTTCTAATTGAAGTACACGATCTAAGTTCTAATCGCATCAGCTTTGCGTGGACACCACATGGGTATGTATGCTTGGCTGCATCCGAGGTTGAAGTTGAGCTGAATCCGTTTAGTTCCTATCGTGATCTTGAACTGTTCGTTAATCTTCTCGGCTTCACGCCAATGGAAGCAATTCTGTCCGCTACCGCCCAAGGTGGCGAGATCATGTTACATCCCCATGAACTGGGTAAAGTCCAGCCGGGTTACTATGCTGACCTTATCCTTGTCGATGGCAACCCGCTTGAGGACATCAGTGTTCTGACCCCGACCAATGGAAAGATCGACGTCATAATGATTGTAAGTGGTCGTTTCATCACTTGACCTCGAAAGTACTAATGGGGACCTACAGAATGGGCAGATTCACAAGAACAAAAATGAGGGGAGATAGTGAACGAGCATGTCCGATTGATGGATGAAGTCAAGTGTACGTTATAAACTGTTACAAAACATTTTCAATCCTACGCATGTGGCAATCTGCCGCTGGCGCGGCCTAGTGACCCTTGCTGTCTGGACTTTATTCTACACGGTCGCCTGATTGCCCTTGCCCGCCTGCCCACGCTCATTCTCCCCGTCCACGCCCGTCGCGTCGTCACCCTGTCATTCGCCCTCGCCGAGCTCGCCCTGCCCCGACGTTACCATTCAAGTTGACTCGCCACCCCCACTTAAACGGTGACGGACACGCGAGCACGTTCACTAACTTCACTTGCCCGCCCAACCTCCACCTGCAGCGTGCCCTGTCGCTCGCTCACCCACGGACACCTGCCCTCTCACATGCGTCGCATCGTCCTGTCGCCTGCCCCCACCCTTGCCCTTGGCACCCACGGACGACTAACCCACGGGTATACTCG
>JBBPLY010000057.1:0-16461 GCA_038090035.1 Xerocomus nothofagi | reverse complement strand
CACCTGCAGCGTGCCCTGTCGCTCGCTCACCCACGGACACCTGCCCTCTCACATGCGTCGCATCGTCCTGTCGCCTGCCCCCACCCTTGCCCTTGGCACCCACGGACGACTAACCCACGGGTATACTCGCGCTCTTCCCTACTGGCAGTGAGGCTAGTGGTAGATAGTAACGGTACTGGTTATATTACTACTTACACTACTACTATCGATGTACTTATTCGGGGTGAGATCTCAACATAAACCCGGTAAGTCCATATCCAACTGTTCTACATGTTCTGGTCGATATACCTTGTTTACTTACTATTCATGCCTGAAATAATGTCAATATCTTATAAGCCCATTACTATTATAGCCCTTACCAACGTTATCATAATTGTGCGACCTTATCAAGCAGTAAAACCCATCGCCAATAAAAGTCGGATTGGATATGGAATTCGTTTATGATCCACATGGCCACGCCCAGGTCTATAGTTCTGTGACCTCGACGTTGATCACATTCACTATGTTATGTAAGGGAATATCACGGTCCAAAGCATGAAACGAGCAACTCGTACCAACACACCGGTCCGACAGAATCACCAGACCTACGGTTACCCCATTGTTGCATGAGGTTCCTTTTCGGATGGCAGTATATAACCCAGGGCCCATCATTATGACGATGTTGCGCCGCTCGTCTGCCTCAATTCAATCGTGACCCAAGTCATGGCTGCACCAGATGTTCAACGTGCCCTTCCGGCCAACTGTAGGTGAGCGATTGATCCTGCGAAGAGACTAGCATATGGTGTCTGATAAGCACTTCTGCTAGTTGGGATCCAGCAGCCACCCCTGCGACTAGCACATGGGTACCCCCTCGATGGTGCGTTCGATACTATCATTCTCCATACTCCTGCCATGATGCTGACGTTCATGTTGGATAGGATGATAGCGTCCCCACCTGCTCCCCCGAAGACTTTCAAACAGGTGAATGTTAATGGATTGGGAGAGGCATGGGATCCCAGTCACCCCTCTTTCCGTGGAGTCGACCTGGTAAAATACGGCACGTTAACCAAGAACATAATCGACTGATCGCTCTACTAGACCAAGGCGGATCCCCGCCTGAAAGTCCCTGACGTGGAAATCAGATCAGGCAGTGACGATATGGTCGTTGCGTTTGTTGACGTTAACATCCTCGACTCCACTGGCGCTGCAACGTACCGAGGTGATGTCCTCGTCAAAGGAAAACGTATCATGAGAGTTGGCGGCAAGCTTGCACCCGAAACATTACAAGGTGCTTTTGTCATCCAAGGCAGAGGCCGCACTCTCATGAGCGGTCTGTGTGACTCGCATGCACATGCGACCTTCATCAATTCGCCTTCCCTTGATGACATCACTGCATTGCCCATCGAAGAGCACACAATCCTATCTGCCAGGAGTGCGAGACAGTTCTTAGATAGTGGCTATACTATGTGCGGTACGTCTACAATTCTCCGCAAACTTCGTCGGAAGCTAATTATGCGTCCTGACTCCTTAGTGGGTGCGGCTGCAGCTAAGCCGCGCATGGACCTTGTTGTTCGTAACGCCATACAGGCCGGTGACATTCCTGGCCCCCGCTATCTCGCCAATGGTCAGGAGGTGTGTAACAATCGTACTTTGGTGAGGACAATGCATTGAGTCTGCTAGATGGCACCACGTGGTGGTGCCCTTTGTGAAGGGATCACGACATACGTCGAGACTGCAGAGGATATCACAGAGACCATAAACACCTTTGCCGATGCGGGTGTTGACAGTGTATGTTATGGTCCCTTTCGTCTACATTTCTCCTCTGATTGTTATGGTGTTTAGGTCAAGCTATCCATGAGTGGTGACGAAATCCTTGAAGATCTTCGCGCTGAAGATAGTACTTTCTCCGACAAGCTCGTTGCTACTGGTGTCGAAGCTGCTCATGCCAAAGGCATTCGAGTTTGCTCCCATGCCCGCTCCGATGTGTCTGTCCTTCAGTGCCTTCAGTATGGGATCGACATTCTGTACCACTGTTGTAAGTTCTCATCTTTCAACAAGATGATCCCGGATTGAAAGCCGCGTAGCTTTCATTTCGGATGAGTCTATGGATGCTCTTGAAGTACAGAAGGACCGGGTCTTTGTTGCTCCCGCTTTGAACATCCTGTACTCGTCCATGCTCGTCGCCGAGAAAGCAGAGTGTAAGGTTTTACACACATCCAGCTTTGCTCATATGGACTCACTCTACACGATCGTGCAGTTGGATTTAAGAAATCCGCCGCGGAAAAATACAAGCGAGAACTGGATATATGCGTTGCTGCCTTGAAGGAGATGAAGCGACGGGGTGTCAAGATTCTTCCTGGGGGTGATTATGGGTAATGTTTCTGTTTCCATTTGAAGTACACGACCTAAGTTTTATTCGTATCAGCTTTGCGTGGACACCACATGGGTATGTACGCGTTGCTGCATCTCAAGTTGAAGTTGAAGTTGAAGCTGATTTCGTTTAGTTCCTACCAGGATCTTGAGCTGTTCGTTAATCTTCTCGGCTTCACGCCAATGGAAGCAATTCTGTCCGCTACCGCCCAAGGTGGCGAGATCATGTTACATCCCCATGAACTGGGTAAAGTCCAGCCGGGTTACTATGCCGACCTTATCCTTGTCAATGGCAACCCGCTTGAGGACATCAGTGTTCTGACCCCGACCAATGGAAAGATCGACGTCATAATGATTGTAAGTGGTCGTTTCATCACTTGAAGTGGAAAGTACTAATAGACCTACAGAATGGGCAGATTCACAAGAACAAAAATGAGGGGATACAGTGAACGAGCATGTCTGATTGACGTATGAATTCAAGTCTATGATATGTGTATTTTTTTGCGTTTGCACCTTTTCTTCTATGGCTCGACCAACTTCACTTGCCGTGACGGGGAGCTCTCGGCCATCGTTCAGTTGTCGGACTCACTGACAGTCCTTCTATAGCTCTGTTGTAAATAAACTGTAAACATTTTTCAATTCTACTCATGTGCGTCTGTACGACGACAGAATCATTGAACTGCATAGTACACACCAAAAACATTCACCTCCCCTGGGTCATTCTTCGCTCAAGGGTCAAGGGTGATCATGACAATTATTCCGAGCCGTCGTCCGGTGCACGATGTCAGCTACAATATCATAGGTGATGATGTAGCAGTCGGTTCGTGAGCAGTCGATGAATAGGTAAGAACAATACGTTCTTCATGCACATGGGTTACTGGGCGAGTGCAACACAGACAAAGGTGACAAGGGTCCTGAATTGCGATCCCACCCTGCTACCAATCAAGAACTGCAGGATGCGTCTCTACTACATATCACGGCACTGGAGTTGTGAACACTTTTGAAGTCTAAAATGCGTGAAATTCGACAGATTGAGACTAGAAAAGTATATGGAGAGGTGGGGAAAGACTTTGCCTCCAGCCCACCATCAGAATGTGAAGATCCAAGCTTTGCATGCCGGGGAGATGGCGGCAGCCGGCGTGAAAGTACTACAAAATACATACGTAAGTACCTGAAGCGACTTTCGAACTTCGACTCGGAAGTCGCGGCGCTTTTGAGATTTCCGCTGCTGGTCCAAACCACTGGCAAGTTGGCGGGTAGCCATGTTCAAGTCCTACTAATCTGCAAGTCGTAGGAAAACTCGTAGGCCACCCTGGAATTCCCTTTTTTGTTATGTCGCCTCCAATCACAGTTCGTAGACAGTTTGTGGAGACCCGTCAAGTGATATACAAGCCAATTTGCAGATGCTTAGTAAGTTACTGCTAAAGTACGGAAAACTCTGCAGGATGCTGCATGACTGAGCCCTCAACGGATGCAATGCAAGATCTACAGCAAGCGTTGAATAAAGCAGCTAAACACCCGTGGCGCAGCCGAATGGGTCCTCTGAATCTCAGTCACACTAGCTATTCTCCTTCCTTGGAAATCTCGTAAACAAGGTTTGAGCCTTCGAACTTGGACCCAAGCGGGCAAGCGAAACAGCTACACTTTGGTTAGCATCACAGGCAGCCTGGCAGCTGTCCGACTCGAAGTTTGTAGTCCGTTGTTAATGTTAGGGCCAGCATATGGTTCCTGCTAGTAGGCATAAAAAGTCTGACCACCTTCCCAGAGATCACAGGGATTCAGCCCCCAGAACTCCTCACTTAATTGTCAGAGTGTTCCACTGGCACATCAATGGACAATGGTCGGACGACAGGTAAACGGCAACAACAAGGTAAATACATCAATGGCCCTCTGGGCAGCCCTGGGCCACAAGTCGAGAAAACTGCAAGTAGTTATTCTCTTTGATTCTACATTATACAGTACCCTTTCTCTTGAAATGGGGAACAGCGAGAGCGAACGCAAATTAAAAAAGGAAAAAAAGAGCGAGGACCCCTACTTAAGCCGAATACTTCCCATACACAAACCGACCGGCGCCGAAGAGGGGCTGGAGAAATTCTTGTCTCACAACAGTGACAACGACAGGTAAATGGTGACAACGACAGGTAGACAGCGACAACTTAAACAACAAGGTAAACGGCAACAACAACAGGTAGACGGTGATGACAACAGGTAAACGGCAACAATGACAGGTAAATGGCGACGACGACGAGGGGCAGAGTGGGGGAGTGAGCGGGGAAAGATGAGGAAGCGGCCGGCCATCACTATATACAACTTGTGATAAGTATTAGCCGAGAGGTGGCCAGGGTCTTTGTGACTCAAAAGAAGCTCAGTCCCCTGGCGGGATCCCGGACTTTTTATCGGCTCACCGGCTAACGTGCTGTAATGGTAACAAACGACACAACACCCTCCTGCACCTGCTGTTCCATCTCAGCGTACGTCTCAAATTTAAAGTCCTTTCTGGCTTCGCACTAAACTCGGGGCGTGGAAAGTGGTTGCGTAAAATGAGCGATTCTTGTTGATAAACCGGCAATTCGAACCGCTGCATGCAAGTGTGCGGCAGATTGGCACCTCGCAGAATCCTTCGAAGCGGCGACTCTCGCCAAATCCATCATCATTCATGTGGCTTCCCTGGTTTATTAGCTCTGTCCTGCTGGCGGTCAGTGCCTATGCAACGACCCTCCAGCCCCAAATCCCGTCTATACAATCATTTTATCCAGACACACTTGGACGGGTATTCATTCTCAGCCCAGAAACACAAATCTTCGTTGACAAAACACACGCCTCCGATTGTGGTCCTCAGTCCAGTGGACCTACCCTGCTTGACTTTGCGGAGACATTTCGAGCCGATTTGATTGATTTGACGTCATTCACACTACCTCGAGTCCAAGTCGTGCCGTTCGGCCAGACTCAGGTCAACAACGAATCAGTCATCGTCCTTACGCTTACTCTCCCAAGCAATCACACGCTTTACTCAGGCGCCTCTACACCTGAAGCTTATGATTTTCAAATTTCAAATTCCTCTTATGTTATCTCTGGCTCTGGGGCGATTGGCGCGTGGTGGGGAACAAGGACATTGCTGCAACAGCTCGCATTGTCCGAGCAAGGACACGATGGAACTTACACCATCCCTGCTGGGAACGGCACCGACAGTCCCGGCTGGGAGGTGCGAGGCTTCATGCTTGATACTGGGCGCCATTGGTACACGACTGAATTCCTTGGTAAACGCTTCTTCATGCAAACTAAGGTCTTTGCTGATTCACGTCTTAGCTGAAATCTGCACATACGCATCGTTTTTCAAGCTTAATGAGTTTCATATTCACGCCTCCGACAACCTTTGGATACCCTCGCTCCTCTTCGGCTCCGATTGGCGTTCGTTATACTCCGGGTTCCGGTTCCAACCGCCTCCGGACTCGCCGGTCGCTGGTCTCGTCCCTCATCGTAACGAGTCGTGGAGTTCTACTGGCTTTGCTGATCTGCAGTCACATTGCGCACAGCGTGGTATAACCATTGTGCCTGAAATTGACAGTCCTGGTCATTCCCTGGTGATATCACAGTGGCGTCCCCAGCTGATGCTGAACGGGACACCTGACGCCCTCAACCTGAGTTATCCCGAAACTATACCCACTATTCAATCCATCTGGTCGCAGTTTCTTCCTTGGTTTTCCTCTGCCGAGGTCTCTATCGGTGCTGACGAGTACTTGCCGTCACTCGCCGATGTATATGTCTCATTCATCAACGATATGTCCTCTTACATCAAAAGGATCAGCGGGAAGAATATCCGTGTCTGGGGTGCACACGAGCCAAGCAATATGTCCTCCATTTCGACAAACGTGACGATTCAGCATTGGGACTTTCCATCTGCCTCGATTCCCGTTGATCTTCTTGATTCTGGTTATCGAGTAATCAACTCCGAACAGACTTTTCTTTACCTTGACGGAAAGATTCCCGCGGAAGGTGGCTTCCCCCAGACACTTAATGTATCTCTCTTCTTTTCCGGTGCTAGCGTGGAAGGCGCTGGTTGGGCACCTAACATCTTCACTGCAAGTAATCCTGCAAATAACACGGCTTACAACAACGCGGGACTCCGGGGTTCCATCTTTGCACTCTGGAACGACTGGGGACCCAATGCCACAACGCCCCTAGAGACCTATTACCAGCTGTCGCAATCTCTTGCTGTATTCGCAGAAAAGACCTGGGCGGGTTCTGGGATTCGTTCGTCGGAACTGACAATGGACCAGTTTGAAGCCGCTTATCCCCCGCTTAACGCGCACGCCCCGGGACAGAACCTCAACCGTGCTGTGAAGGGCAAAACATCCGGTGACATTGTGTTCGCCTTCGAAGGCTTACCTTCTTTGCCATTTCACACCGGCGCGGAATCGGTCGGTCCCCCATACACCCTCTCATTCAGTGTGCGACCTCGTGCCGCGGATGTACAGACGACGGGGGATGTTGTAGGTACAGAGTTATTCAAGGGAGGAGACTCTTCGCTGTATGCTTCCTCTCTCACGTTCTCTTCCAATACGCAATATTACCCGCTTCCTCCTGCATTCAAACTGCAGCCCGATGTTTGGACAAACGTGACTATTCGGGCAACTCGCGAATACACCTTTGCAACCATCGTCGAGGAGACTGGTCATACAGAGACATATTGGTATCAGACTACTCTGAACATATGGGGGGATTACCTCACGCATGCCAACATGTCGTTTGCTGCGCCATCCGCGACGATCGGCAGTGAAGGGTTTAGAGGTGACATAGCAAATGTAGTGTTGCGTATCGATTAAACATATCAGTTATCCGTCAGCCAACGGATTCATTAGATGATTCTGTCAGTGACAGCTGATCGGCGCTTGCTTATTCCCGGTCTCGTGTATTCTGCCACCCGATCCCTTCCGAGGGTGACTTCTGGTGAGTTTCCTCGTTTTAGCGAACGTTGCCGCTTGTTCTGCCTTTTGTTCGTCAACCCCCACATCGATAAGACATCCTCGTCCCTGTTGCATGAGATCGAATGGCCTCACACCATGATCTTAGCCAGGATGGAGGTAGGCAGTCCGGATGCTTGCTCCCCTTCGCACTCGATGGGACGCGACCTCAGATGTCTGCGGTTCATCGTCATGCAAAACAAGCCTGGTGTTGCCTGAGGGAGGTTCTCGACCGATTGAAGGACTCGGATTGGTATAACGACGATCACTCATTCATTTGCAATAGCAACCTATTCAACTGACCAGACAGCAAAATGTTCCAACATCCTGTGCAGTGTTTCTAAATATGCCCTTCGTATCTCTAGGTGAGCGACTTCAAGATCCGAGTCTGCACGTGGGAGGGTACACTCTCACACGGGGACCTCGCCAACTTGTATGTTCACCAGGCGCCAAGTTATTTTTGTGGCCCTTTCGTCACCCACGTTTATGGTCGACCAGTTCCAACAGTGCAACTCAGATCGTCGACCCTGCTACTGCTGGTTCAGGGGATTTCGCCAACCTGTATATTCAACTGGCGGCGCTAATGGGTTTTGTGGTTGCTTTGTCACCCACGTTTATGGCCAACCTATGCTAGCAGTGCGACTCGGATTGACCATCCTGTTATACAGACCGAACGCGTTCAGGAACAGTATTGAGATCGTCAAAACGACCCTCGCAGTTGGTGATATAACAAGTTGTCACTGTCGTTCCTCAACACCTCGACCCTCTTCCCGAATCTCCCCTTTCAAGCATGCCCCTTTCAACCGTATCTGCAGTGTCACAATGGCCGGCCAGTGTCTCTTGCAGGCGGCCTAACCAGTTTCCAACACCCGCACACATAGTTACTCCCGCTGAGACCGCGCTGGCGTGGGCACCAGTTTACATGATTCCCTTCTGTCAGCACTCTTTCCGAGATTTCCGACCATATCGACCATGTGTTTATTATCAGCCTGCCAACTGTCGTCCGTCTCAGTCTCCAGGCCAGCGAAATCCGTCATCCCACTCTCGGCTAGTAGTGGCAACGAACGCCTGTCCGCAGTGTTGGCGATTCCCCAAGCTTCCGGACCGTCGGTTTTGCTCCGTTGCTTGTCGTCTGTCCGTTGCTCGCTCCGCACCGGAACTGAAATATCTTCCCCCACATCACGAACTGTCTGTCAAGAGTACGGACCGTGGATTTTCAATGTTCCTGTCTAGGCACTAAAAACCTGACTTGTCCTTCCTCCCCCAGTTGCAACGCAATTTTTGAAGTGCTGGAGGGCAGCATCCCGCCCGAATATATTGGCTGTCTACATGATCACGTGGACCGAATCATACCAAAGAGACTTTGAGCACTATAGGTAAGACTTTTTGCCACATTCCTACCCATCTTCCACGGGTTGACTCGGGATGAAATGAGTAGGGATGCTGTCGAGGCCAGGGGACTATTCGAGCGCATAGGGCTTTCCCCAGGTAACGAACAGAAGCGATTCCGGAGCACGGTTCGCGCGTGTACCCTGGGCGAGCGAGGAAACCTCCTCCCTTGCCACAACAAGTCGTGCTGGATGTGCGAGACGATCCGGTGCGGATTCGAATCGCACCTTGGACGAAAACGGAAAAATCCATGGTGCGTTTCTGATTTTTCCATGAATAGCCTGAAGGGGATTCGTGACGCGTCTCAAGGAATGGTGGTGGTATCCGACTTGGTGCAGGTATCTATACCAGCCATACGTCTTCCAAGTTCGTATTCTATGTGAACATTCGATACGAGCATGAGTCGTAATCTGAAGTCCAGGGCCGACCAATATGCAGAAAACGCACACAATCCCGGTTCGAGCATCAAGGCGATGTTGGTCTGCCGTGTCGTCATCGGAAGACCTTACGTAACATATCAGGAAGACCAAATGATCAGGAACCCACCTCCGGGGTATGATTGTGTGGGTCAGCTTCTCCTATCGCTTCGAGGCTCATCTTCATTTTATCTTGCGCGCCTGTGCTGTTGTGCGGTGTAGGTATATGGGAGTCCGGGACGACAGAGCGCCTTTGTAGAAGACGAGTACGTGGTCTATGATGCGGACGCTATCCGTGCTGCATATCTCGTATTGTACGAAAAGAGGCGTGGCGCTTGATTAGGCGTGTGACACTCTTTAGCGTTAACGTTCACCCGTGGGATTGCGTCGGACGATGCTATTCTACACTGGCATGCCTAGTTTTCTGTTTTTTTTTTTGGATCCACAGGAGGATAACTACAGCTTTACAGCTGATCTGTGATAATTACGATGATCCTAGTTGAAACTTGGTAACATGGATTTGCTGTACTTTGGGTTTCTAAGTTGAAGTCGGACATGGTCGCCATCCAACTCTTTATGCGGAGGAGGGGCGAAGATAACGGATAACACATGCGATAAACTTGGCTGTGTTGGTGCTATCTTTGATTTATGATGGCGGGGTCATTTCTGGATAGTGCAAGCCGTTATCGCTGTGGCGAAACGATTGTACAGCATTATGAGACGGTTTTCCTCGCATGGTTTCGCCACTCGGGCCCTTGCCCCACGGAGACAGGGCCATCGAGGGGAGGGTGGCGTCGACAGGCTTGAGATTTAAAACGGGAATATGGCTCGTGTGCCAGTCAGTGCTCACTAACCATCGTCACCGCTGTCGTGATTCTATCTATTACAAATGCAGATGACGATCGTGCGAAGAATTAGTCGTTTGTATCCAAGGTTCGTGGCCGTGTTGTGCTTGACGTGACAAGGGCATTGTGGAAGCTCGGCGGTGATGGCGTTGATACGATGAGATAGTCAGCCTACCCCGTCGCATGCGGCGAGCAGCCCGACAATGGCAATATGAAATATGAGACTGCCTGCTTCTACGATGACTGGCACATTGTATGTGAATTTGCCCTGAAACCGGTACCTTTGGGCACCACGACGGACCGAATATATCCGACGTATCTGGCAAAAAGTCAGCAGGCGAGAGATAAGCGTCCTTTTGGGGTTGCTTGTCCGTGTTTGGAGTTTCTGCACGGCAGAGTTCCGCTTCGAGCACGCGCAGAAAGCGTGTGGTTCACAGCTGGCAAGTCGCCTCGTTAAGGGAAGCGTGATGGATCATGGCAAGCGGGAGGAGAGACACGACCGAGTCAAGTGCAGATAGGGGGTCATCGTCGACACGAGGGGGGGGTGGCTGGTTACGTACCGACCCTCCATAAAAGACCGGTTGCGACCCACTCGCCCTCTCCCGTCTCACACCATGCGTGGCCTGAGCACCGTCACCCTCGCCTTGGCTGGCCTCGCTGCGCACGCCCTCGCTCACTCCGTCCCTCCCCCCGTCTCTCCTTTCGGTCGCAGAAAGAGTCTCGGATTCGGACCTGACCTCCCCCACGCCCGTTTCGAGTCCGCAGACGTCCGTGCATCATCAACCGTTGATGTTTCCAGGAACGCCCACGTCGTCGCACGCGACTTCCTGACCGAGTATGACGATTCCCAAGCTGGTCGTGCGTACATCATTCGACCCGATTCGTACACCGACCACGCTACTGGGGTCACCCACGTCTATGCCCACCAACTCATCGGTGGCATCGAAGTGGCCAACGCACACGCCAACCTGAACATCAAGGATGGCAGAGTGCTTAGCTTCGGCAATTCTGTTCGTGTGCTCATTTCTCCGTCCCGCTCTTCCTTTTGACCCGCTTGTCGTAATCGCAGTTCTTCGCCGGCCAAGTCGAGGAACATTCCCACGCCCGCATACACCCTCACAGTCATCACTGCGCTCAGCTGTCCTCTGCTCTCGACGTTCATCGCTTCCTCCTCCAGTCCCCTCTCGCATCGCCTGATCGTACTAGGGTCGCTCATGGCCTCGCCAATCTGGAACATTTGCATCTCTCAAACTGTGCTAGCGTTCCTACCCTATCCTCTGTCACAAATTCAGGGGAGTTCGACATGGACCCAAGACGGCCACTCTTGGCCTTCCTCGCATCCGCTCTCCCAGAAAACCACCCCGAGTTCGCCTCTGTGGGAGAAAACGTGGAAGAACATGCGAGCAACATCGTGATGACCCCAGAAACACATTTGCTTGGAGAACATGCTTCCCTCGGCATGTCATTGTCCAATGTTCCTGGTGCAGTCAGCGATGTCAAGACCCGCATCGTTTGGGTCCAGGTTCCCACCGAGCATGGCGTCAAGCTCGAATTGGTTCATCGCGTGAGACTCTATACCCCTCTGTTTTACTGCCTTGCTCATGCCATATCACTAGTTCGAGGTGGAGATGGAACACAACTGGTATGAAACCACTGTGACAACGTCGATACCCCATCGTATCGTCAGCGTCGTTGACTGGGCAAGCGATTCTCCAATGCCAATGTCAATCATCGACGAGGGTGAGTGCGGACTTCTTGCTAGTCCGCAGCTATGAGAATTTGATCGTCGACGCGTCTCTTTTCGACATTCATCGTGTCTTGCGCGTTATTGTCCGCCGACTCGTATGCAGATGGCCACCTTCCCAATTTGGGCGCTTTCATTCCTCCTGGGACCACCTTTGATTCGGTGACTTCCACACAGGGAAGGGGAAGGAGACTGGGTAAAGCTCTCGCGGGAAAAAAAGGTGCATACATGCTGGTTCAATCGACGAATCTGCCATCTGGTTGCGTTGGCTGACTCGTCTTTCTTTACAGCGTCCAACTCGTACCCTCCTACCCCGAA
The DNA here is from genome assembly GCA_038090035.1 of Xerocomus nothofagi. Taxonomy (NCBI): domain Eukaryota; kingdom Fungi; phylum Basidiomycota; class Agaricomycetes; order Boletales; family Boletaceae; genus Xerocomus; species Xerocomus nothofagi. The sequence goes on along the minus strand of JBBPLY010000057.1, from coordinate 4,439 downwards.
GAACCCACGGGTTCCCGAGTTAACTAAGGCGTCTTATCTCGTTTTCCCTTGGGGCACCAACGATCCTGTGGAGGCTGCGCTGAAGAAAGCTACGAGTCATGGTGAACCTCGTATGTGCACCGGCTATATCCTTGTTTCCATCTTCTCATACTTTTTTCAGCTCACGACGAATACCCTCTAACATATGGTAGGGAAAGTGTCAAGGAATTGGGTGATACCCTTGCTTCTCCGGCTGGTTGGCACACGCTTCCTTGCTCCAGCGACCCAAGTATGGGTGGGGAAGGCAAGGCGACCTGTGGCAAGTGTCTGGCTAGCGATCCTTTGAAGTGTGCATGACTGACTTCATGTCAAGCCGGTTCGTACTGGCGTACGACCAAGACAACGTGGGGCAACAATGTTTTTGCACACGAGAATTGGGAAGGCAGGAATCGTTGGATGTATAACGAGCGCCCGATAGGTACCGATCCCTCCCATTTCTTCTGGCCGCTAGCTTACGCCAACGCTCAGCTGAAGCAGATTCAGCGTTTGCATACCCTTATACCCCTGCAGCAGCGGACAACGAACCTGAATCGATGGAACAGGCAAAGGCACACGTTAATGCAACTATAACGCAGTTGTTCTATACCAGCAACATGGTACATGATCTGTTTTACCGGTAAGTAGAACAATTTCGTGTCCTGCTTGCTCGCACTCAGCCTATATTAGCTACGGCTTCACCGAAGCTGCTGGCAACTTCCAGCAGTTTAACTTCGAGAGAGGTGGTGAAGGGAGCGACGCCGTAATTGCAAATGCACAGGATGGAAGCGGGTTCAATAACGCGAACTTTATGACCCCCCCTGACGGACAGAATGGGTGTGTACAAGTTCACTGTGATCTACATTGTCTTCTCTGACTGTTTCGTTCCCGCGATGCGCAGCCGCTGCCGAATGTACCTTTGGAATACTGATTCACCCTACCCCGATGGAGACATGGAGGCCGGCATTGTCATCCATGAACTGTCTCATGGCCTCTCTACTCGTCTGACGGGTGGACCAAAGAATTCTGGTTGCCTCGGCTGGGGAGAAGCCGGCGGTATGGGCGAAGGTTGGGGAGGTTCGTTTTAATACCCGGTATCTTATTGCAAGCAACTAATGCCTCTCAGATTTCATTGCTACCTCAGTACGATCTACGTCGACTTACACGGACTACCCGATGGGTGCTTGGGCCGCCAATAATCTCAAGGGTATCCGCAACTTCCCGTACTCTACTGACACCACGATAAACCCATCGACGTATGAGACCTTGGACAAGCCAGGCTATTGGGGCGTCCACGCTATTGGGGAAGTCTGGGCTGAAATGCTCTGGGTTCTACAACAGCGGTTCATCGCCAAACATGGTTTCTCGGAAACACTTCTGCCCCCTGTCCCCGATGCTGATGGGACGCTTCCGCCTAATGATTTCTATCGACCGCAGACATTCAATGCACTCACTGGTTCACCGAACCCTCTCGTTCCTAAACACGGCAACACGCTGTTGTTGCAACTTGTGTTGAATGGAATGAAGATGCAGCCTTGTAATCCCGGTTTCTTTGATGCCAGAACTGCGATCATCGAGGCTGACAAGGTTTTGACTGGCGGTGAGAACCTCTGCGATATCTGGGAAGGATTTGCGGAGAGGGGGTTGGGTCTCGATGCCAAGGTTGCTGGCAATACGCCTTGGGGTGGAGGAGTCCGCACGAACGTAAGTCATCCCGAGTCGAATTATCGGCTTCCAGCTAATGTTTGCTTTAACAGGGCCTCAGAGTTCCATCTCAATGCCGTCCCGGTGAGCCTGAACCGGAACCTGAACCAGAGCCTAAACCTAGGCCCACGCCCGGTGACCCCGATGATTGCGACATTTTCCCCTGGTGCTTTATCAAGAACCGCATTGGGAAGTGGGTCCCAAGATTGCCTTGGGGCTATAATTATTACTACTAATTGCGCAAGCGGAAACACCAAGACGATCAGACAAGTACCCATACGTGATACCTTCTTGGTTAGACGACTAGGATTTAGATGTCGAAATTCCCTGCATGGTAATCATGATTAGTCGTGGTATCTTTGTTTCCTCCTTTCTCTCCGTGCTGTCTTGCTTTCATCGTCGCCTAATAACTTAATGTGTGCCAGTTATAGTCCTACTCCCACGCATTTCGTGGTATATCGTTTATGACTACCGACTTGAATGTAAACCGACTCTAGTACTTTCTTGGTGTGTGGATTTTGTTTGTCCGCTATAGCCATGTTTCTTGGAGAACGCTTTGTGTCCAAGTAGGCATGACCTTGCATGCTTCGTGATACTACCAACAGGTCTGTCTGTGAGAATCACCAAAGGGGTTTGTTACGACAAAGAACCGTAGATACAAGTCCAATGATGCTGCCCAGCTGTATCGATCCGTGAGTTGTCTTTTCATGTGTCTTGGCTCATTTAGTTCCAGGATTCGGACTTGCGACCCTCACGCACGTTTCGAGTCGCCCCAACGCATTTGTCTGCCGTCCTTGGCGACATCGAAGCGACTCAGTTTCCGGGTCAGACCAATGCATACATCGGCCAGAACTTATGTGATCACGTGGAATGATTCAGGGGAAGGTTATTTGCGCTGCTCGTCGTTCCGCTCCCGCTGACCCGCTAACTAGTATCGTAGAAGCGAGACCCCCTCTTTCGGTTTCCCTCTGGCTGCCAGAGAACCAGCCCGTTCAGCTCCCTGGGGGATATCAGCATGTGAGCAACATCGTGATGACCCCAGGAACGTATCCGCTGGGAGAGCGTGCTTCCTTTGGGATGTCGTTGTCTGGTGCGGTCAACGACGTCAAGGCCGGTATTATCTGGGTCCAAGTCCCCACTGAGCATGGTGTCAAGCCGTACGTGTCTACGACGCTCCTTTCGTCCTTTCCTTCCATCCGTACCGTACAGACGGTACAGTCCGCGGTCGAGGTGGAACATAACTGGTACGAACCCGGTGTGACGGTGCCCCACCCCAAATTTAGTATCATATAGGTTGGATGGGCGATTTCTCGACCGATGCCAGTCGTTGAAGAAGAGTACATGCACGCTCGTAGGCAGCTGTGAGTGTTTGATTGTGAACGGGGCTCTTGTTTGATGTCTTTGCTCATCCGAGTGAATGCCTTCGAAAGCAGCCGATCGGGTTTCAAATTTCGATTCATTTATTCCTCCTGGATCCAACAAAGTAACATCCGCCTTTGGCACGGGATATCGGTACAGACTGGACGAGAGTTCTCGCGAGAAAGAAAGGTGAGCATGTACATAGTATGTGCTGTCGTCATTTTATCCGACGAGTCCACTGTCTAGTACTTCAAGTTGACAATAGCTGACTTAGTTCGTTGTTCACAGATGCCCCGCAGCCCAACGTTTTCGTAGTACACGATAATTAGAAAGGCGGGGGATCCTTGAATGTATGACGAGCGTCCGTTGCCAGTGGGCGCCTCCCTCGCTCCCCGTTTCTTTATTGTGGGCGCAACCTAGTGCCAGTGCTCAACATACACAGATCCCACCCTCGTTCCCCAAGCGGATACTGCATTTGAATATCTGGAACAGGCAAAAACATGGGGAATTTGGTTATAAATGCTTCGCCAGTGCAGTTAACTAACCCTTTCTCAGACTTCACGCCATCGCAGCTTGATTAGACTACTTTGTGAGTGCTTGGGCTGCTAATCATGAAAAACGATAGTCGTCATTGTCCATGCTCTGCAGACTACTTCGTGAATCCATCGCCAAGCCAGAATGTTTTGGGCCTCACTGGCACATGCTCGGCCAGGTCTGTGCTGAGATGCTGCAGTGGGTTGTCCGTCAACGTTTCAACAGCGTTTCGTCGCCAGCAAGGTTTTTTGGACACATGATTACTACCCCCTGTTCCTCAGTACTTCCACCTAACGACCGAGTCCTATCTACCACGGACTCTCAATCCGCTTGCTGGGTTGTCAAATCTTACATCGAAGCTGACGTTCGTTACAAGTTGTCAGAGTTTCACGGTTGCATCTCAAATTTCAATGTTGTTCTGGCGGACCCGGACTCGACCGATCCTACCAGTCGCTGCCCTGACGATCATTGATATTGAGCCTTCTTCGACCGGTACTTTTGACAACCGCATTCTGAGGTTATCTTGGGGCTACAACTACTACCCTTCATAGTAGTTAGACGACTAAAAGACCATATTTTTATATCCGCGTACTAGCGATGCTAAGTCATGATCATCACTGCCAGCGAATGATGAGAGTCCCTGGTTAATCGGCGTCTGACAATCACGCCACTGCTCTTTGGGTTTGATCCCACAGCGCAAAACATCGTTACCACCACCATGGACGTGATACAAGGATTCAAGGATACCGCGATAGAGAAGATCAACATGCCCAGTGAGTCTATGAGGATTCTGATAGGCTGATTGATTGATCGGGTATGTTCTTCGT
>JBBPLY010000056.1:58537-78194 GCA_038090035.1 Xerocomus nothofagi | reverse complement strand
CCTGTTTCAAGATTTTCGGGAGAACCGAATTCATGACGACAAGTCACGTGGACACCGTTTTGACCCGAGCAAGTTCTTCTCGCACTCACTTTCATTCGTTTCGTCATGTTCTCGGGTGTAAGTCCATCTCGTTCAGCAGAGTCAGAGAGTGTCGAGCTTTTTTACAGATTACTTCTTGGTGGACTTCCGCTCCGGTCAGAACTTCAGAAAAATACGATCCAACAAACCCAAAGATGAACCCTTTGAACCCCAAGGGTCTCAAGCCGTACGCGACCGATGGATTGAACTGTTCTATGTTGACTTGCGTTCATCAGATGTTGTGCTTGTCCAGAAACTAAATCCGCTCGCGACTCGTGTTTTCTGCAGCACGAGACCGACGATGGGCAATGCGCAGAATTAATCAAGAAGCACGTCGAGTGCATGCGTGGACTTGGTTTCGAAATTTAAACTATGTCATGCCTATACACATCGCCGGGCCGAAACACACTAGGCATGACACACTTGATCAAATCGTTGAAACGTTGACCCCGGCACTCGTAGCAGGTCTTATCACGCCGACTGTCACTACTACAGTACACCGAATCTATAGACTCATCCCACCTCACGAACCACATCAAATGTCCTGTGAATGTCGGGTGATAAGCCATGAAATGTCAGACTAGATATATGGTCAGTGCTTCGCTTCAATTATCGCCGTGATATTTCCTTTCTAGCTCACCTCTGGAAGACGCGGTCATCCGGGTTCCTATCTTGTTTGTGGCAAAGTAAGAAAGGATCCGTCAGTTCAATCCCGATGGGCGCGACGTCCGCCCCCGGAATTGTGCACAGGAGGTCAACGTCCTACATCCCGGTCGATCTAAATTGTGCCCTTTCTTCAACATCCGCTGCAACCAAGCAGCGAAGCCTTGGTAATTTCTCGAGAATGGAGGGCGCGTTTCCTCGCCGAGACTGATAAGTGGTCTTCTGCCAGAGAGAAGTGACATTCCTACCGATGAGGGCCAGAAAGCTCCAAATTCCGTTACCAACCCGAGAGATCAAGGGATTTAAGAAGTGCCAGCAGCTTATGGTCCATCGGCCCACTCGCTCGCTGATCCCTCCGCTTATTCGACACCATGAGGCTCTCAGTCGTTGCTCTCGTACTAGGCCTTGTTGCGCCTGCGTTTCCTTACACCACGACGTATACTATGTCGTATGATACCATATATGACTATGGTCAGGACTCCCTCAACAACGTTGCCTGTTCAAACGGCGAGTACGGCCTAGTCACCGCCGGACACACCACTTTTGATTCCCTCCCTTCCTTCCCCTACATCGGAGGTATCCCTCAAATACTGGCCTGGAACTCTCCCTACTGCGGCACCTGTTGGAAGCTCACATACACCGACTCACAAGGCGTTTCCACCTCTCTCAATATCACTGCCGTTGATACCGGTGATTATGCCCTGGAAGGCTTCAATATCTCTTTGGAGGGCATGAATTTCCTGACAAATGGTCAGGCCAGAAGTCTTGGTAGGGCCCCAATTACCGCGGTTCGGGTGTCAAAGAGCGGGTGCGGTTTGTGAAAGAGGTTTAGGGGTAACCAACCCCACTTATGCCGCACTTGGCGGTGTTGATCACAGTCATGAAATTGCGCAGGTTCGGCTTGAACTCTCGTTGTTTCGTCGTGTCTAATCACTTTTTTGTTTTTTTGCATGTTTGTTAGACTCACTCCGAATAGCGTGTGTAATCCGTACCATGTATGTCTTCTAGAATATCACGGATGAGCTGGAGATTCTGCTCTTGGAAATATGAGGGCCACGAAGCGCTCCTTACAGTATACACACTTTCAGGCACACTTCGTTGACAAACCTAGAAGCTTGACGGGCATATTGGGATCATGCTAGCATTCCTGCGGCAATCAAATAAGACGGTGAGCAGTGTTTAGCAATGCCCTGAACATCTTAATAACAAAATATCGCCTCGAGGTGACGTTTCAACTTTGACCAATCCTAACTGACTAAACTTGACGTTAAAGTCCAGGTTAGGGGACTAGATAGCCGAGTCCTAGACATCGTTCACCGCGATGTGTCACTGGTCCACAGCCCACTGCTCAATAACCGATACGATAGGTTCCCAGATTCAGGGTAGGCACGAGGACGGACCGCATCAAGCCACCAGTACATATGCAAAAGTTGTCGCCCTCGAGGCTGATCACAAGGTTTACTACCACATGGTTCTAGGTGGCCGCTTCCAAAGTCTAACGAGTTTTAGCACAGCAATTTTTATCCGGTGATCTATTAATCTTGGCCATGGGCAAAAAGAATCCGTATCACGCGCGGAATGGTATAGGGGAGAAGCCACCGCCATGTGAATAGCAGGGACGAGTACGCTCATGGCTATCCTCTGTCAGCAAACACCTTGGTATTGTGCTAGTCTCCGCGGCTACACCTGCCCGACGACGGTCTCGCCCCACCGTGTCGCTCAGTCAGCTGGTTCAGGTCAAAGAACCCGGGTGCCGACTTCCAGGTTGAAAGCTTATCACAGTGAGCTAGCATGTTCGTGTGTCCAGCTGACTAGCGTGATCACACTCGACGCAGAAAAATATAAATGGGCGAACCTGCGACAGCCTTTGCATTTCCCCAGCCCATCTGCCTCGACCACTCTGATCACTCTTCTCCCATCCTCTTCCCATCTTTCTCGCGTTTACCACAGTAGCACCATGAAATTCACCTCTCTCACCGCCGCCTCCGTCCTCGCGTTCGCCCTGTCCGCATTTGCACAGACAGAGACACTCTCATACGACACAACTTACGACGATGCCTCACTCTCGCTCACCTCCGTCGCCTGCTCGAACGGCGTCAACGGCCTCATGACCAAAGGTTACACCACCCTCGGCTCCCTGCCGACCTTCCCCTACATCGGCGGCGTGTACACCGTTACGGGGTGGAACTCCGCCGCGTGCGGGACGTGCTACGAGGTCACGTACGGGAGCACGACGATCGCCGTGTTGGCGGTGGACGTGTCGCTGGAAGGGTTTAATCTATCGGAGGAGGCGATGAACGCGGTCACGGGCGGGTTGGCGGTCGAACTCGGGAGAGTGAGCGTTACGGCGACGGAGGTCGACGCTTCTGTCTGTGGGCTCTAGTGCCTGATTGACGGATGTCGGCGATAATGTGGGTCCGGATCTATTCTTTGATGTGTTCGAGGAACGCTCATCGATCACACAGGCCGAGGATCTCTTGTTGACGAATTTAAGATCACTTGATCATGCACGCATTCGAAAGGACATTTTTCACTGTACATTTTTTTTTTTTTTTGGGAACGATGGACGCTCGTTCGTTGGATACATTCTTGTGCATATCGTAACTCGCGGTAGTCAGACATAATGGACTGGGTTGAGGTAGCATTCATACTACTCAAATGCTCGACATCGAAATTCGTGTACACCTTACATCCGATACACCGACGACGTCGCAAAACACGCCCCATACCGCTCGACCGTCGACGACAACGCCATCAAGGGCTCCCTCGAGATCGTCCACAGACCTACCACCACAGGCACCGCCGCCGCGCCCACGACGACCTTCCGCGTTCGCGATGAGAGCCTCCATTTCGCACCGAGCCACGTGAGACGGATGATATTGATCCCCTCCACGGCATGTACCAACACGCTCCCCACGAGCCCCACATACAACGCCCAACTACGCCACGGAAACCGAGCCAAACCCGTCTTGACGAACTCGTAGTCCAGTTCTGCTGGTCCGACGGCCATGATGGGCGTGGAGGGGTCTATCGGGGCGAGTCGGTGCGTCAAGACGTGGATGGGGAGGAAAACGAGGAGGGAGGTGTAGCCAGCGATGCTCAGCGTGCTCGTGAGTTTGCGGGGTTGGCGTTGTTTGGAGTCGGAGGCGCCGGGCGTCAGTGAGACGAGTCTCCGGGTGATACTGGACGCGACGTGGATGGCGAATGGCGTCAAAAGGAGATACTTTTCTCCGAACGGGGTTTGGTAGTACTCCCTTCCCAGGAGCTGTTCGTGATGTCGCACGCACACATCGTGATTAGCGTATCTTTCGGGCGTTTTCGAACGTGACATACCATGAGATTGGAAGACAGGTTCGAGCCGCCCACGCTGGCCAGCACTGGCGCGGAGAGATGGATCAAGAGGAACGTCGAGAGGAACGGCGCAGATGCATGGGCTAGCTTGACCAGTATCGATGTCTTTGGACGGTCGCTTGGGTTCATTGTGTGCAGCGAGGGTCAGGGATAGCCCGGCAGTTCCCGGGCCGGGATTTCAAGAATTAGGGAGAATTGTGGCTGTGTGAGACGAAAAATGCGAATGTGGGAATGTTTTACTATATTTAAGTGATCTATTTGGTCGTTCATCTAGTTAAGATACCGGCGATGGATATCAGCAGGCCATCCAGGCTCGGACCGGCAAGCGAGTCATGGGGGTCATTAATAATTACTAGTTCGTATTTTTGATCGTCGATGCATCTATGACATTCAATTATAGAGCAGGCTAATAGTCCGATAATCCTTAACCGTTCGCGCAATTCTCCAAAAGACATCATGGTCTGACCCCAATCTATGTAGATCCTTTAAACATCCATCGTCTGTACCTTGACAGGCTTCTGGGATTCATCTGAGCGCCCAACATCCGAAAAGCTCACCACCTCGGTGGTCTTCCAAATCCTCTACGACAATCACGTCAGTCCAGGACTCCAGAATGGCCGAATGGCCAACATGCATTGTGCAAAAACGAACCGAAACAGTGGAAGTAATACTCGAATCCGTTTCCGGCTTGCTTAACAGTATGCTTGGCCTATCCATGCTCGTCATTGCGTCCGTGTCGACATTCTTCATCGTTTTTTCGTCTCGAATGTACATCCTAGCATTCAGGTTGGCGAGGAGCGTGTTGCAGTAAATCGAACAAAGCGGAAGAGCGAACACGGCATAGATCAGATTCGACGACAACACATGCACCTTGTGTGATCATTCCTGCTCGAATCAAGCAGCTTGATTGAGTCCAGATGAAACACGCACCAAAACGGCAGCTAGGAGGGAGGAAATGGCGGTCCAGATCCCACTGTTGATCGCGAACAACGTGAGGCGTCCCAGAATCTTCGCTGTACTGTTATCCAGATGAGCTCCAACCAAACGACGAACCTAGTCCTCCTCACCTTTTGAAACTAGAAAAGCTTCGTCTTTGGACAAGTAAATATGTCAAGAATCCCGCGATCAATACATCGACCCCAGCAGCGACGGACAAGTACGATACAGATATGGCCTATTACAGAATTTTCAGTCCACACGGTCTGGATATTGAGAAAAAATATCCTTGCCGTGAAGAAGTTGTCGCCGATTGAACTCAGTGGGACACTATGAACGCTGTGATCGAATAGCAAGAATACGTGAGCGGGTGGCGGATCGCGCAAAAGAAACTGACTGACGACCCGTTTTCAGTGTATAGCGCTTTCGTGACATAAACTGGTATCGGAATGCATCAGCATTGGCTGACACGTACGCGACCAACGATGACTTACTGAAAGCAGCCACTAGCATCCAACAAGGAACATCGTCAAAATCAGCCCACGACCTATGAAGGGGTCTCACCAAGCTGGTAGATCGCAAGGGGAATCTATATCGTAGTGTTTAGCAGGAAATGAAGTCACTGGCACTGCGTGCAGAGCGGAGTCCGTACCCAAAGCAGTGGTGCCATAAGACTCTTGTTACTAACTGAATTGCTGTGAATATGAGGATAAAAGACTTGGTAACCGAGTCGCACATATATAGATTCGGTAGATAAAAAAGCCTTGCGTAGGTAATGAGACGGGGGTCTTGACAGTATCAGCCTTGTTATCCTGCGCACGAGAATGTGACGCTCACCATCAGGAGTAGCTGAACCTATGATTCGTTGGCAGCCGCTTCTAGGACATCAAGGAAAAAAAACTCACGATGAGCTCTCTGGTGAAAGTTCAAGTTCAAGGTGTGAAGAGTAGGAATTGCCAGCGATGACTCACGGCATTGCAACATCGACTATTGACGGGTCCTTCAAGCTCAACACGATGTATTTATACGCTATGTGAGGAATGTTAAGCAAGGCATTCTAGTGTTGTTCATGCTGAGAGACGAACTTCCGCTGACAATCAAGGCTTGATGAACCGAATTCACTGCCCTGTTACAAAGTCTCGGCAACGTCAGAAACCGAAGCAGCAGAGGCCATACCACAAACCCGCCACCTAAAATGGGTGTTATACTACACTAGACTAGTGTCATAGCTTACTTACCAAGAGCTTTATGCGATACGAATCGTCCTGATAGCTGTAAATGGAGGAGTTATATGCCAACAGATATACTTGAAGGTATTTGACCTTACTGGATATAATAGAAGAAACTGCTCAAGCGGAAAGAATGGTCTTTAATCAGACACTGGTGCGCATTCAGCAGGGACGGTACCTACGTTTGCATGCATACCACGCCGTAAAAGGCGGTACACATAATAGCAGAGAGATACAACGCGCCATAGAGGGGGGCAACGGGGACGGGGAAGGCCATGACTTGGAATCGGGGGGCGGCCCTTAATTATAAGTAATTCTACTTGGCCGCATTCCCATGCCGCAGTTTCGGGAAAACCTCGATCGGTCCTATATTCGTGGTTGGGCGCATTCACGACTGGTGGAATCCAAAGTATAAATCTAGTCTCGGGAAATTGCGAAATCATGGGAGCCGGTTCATTGCGTGGTACAGCGGTGTTTCTTGCCGCACGGAAAGCACTGGCAGATAGGCTATTTTCGACGGGTTCAAATGCACCCGAAATCACCCAAGAGCACCCAAGTGTGTGTTGAGCGACCGTGCGTACCATCATCGAAGCTTCGCTTGGACACGAGACATGTCCACTACGCAAATTCCCATCCTCTGATAGGTCTAGCTGCCGCAAATATCGGCCGTAGGGGTGATCTGGTGGATGGATCCTTTTTCCTCGTGGAGTCATTGTCAACGACTCGGATAAACCTGTTCGACGTCTGTTTGATCAGTGATACCAATCGTCGTTGGCCGATCAGAAGGTAGTACCGCACATAGCCATGTTTCTCATCCCGGTAATGTGTTGGAGAATAGATCGCTACTATAGAAGAGTACGACGGACCCATTTTTTGACTGCAGTCGGGCCGCTCGAGCCTACATTACCATATATGGGCTTGGGCCGCCACTGCTCGCCTGGCGGTAAGTCACGAAGACACATTCGTTAATTTTACTGACTCATGTATCAGGACTCCCAGCTCGCAATCACTCACATAATGTTCCCCTGGGCCAAACGCCTTGACATCGACCGTTTCTTATGGAAAAGCGCAACAACTTGCTCAAATTTGTCAAAAACTATCTTAAGACTAGCTTAATCATCGTTGCAATGTGCTAAAGATTATTCTCGTTTCAAGATGCATCCCGACAACACTGGTCAAACAAAATGCAGAGCCATACTCGCCCCCCGAACGATGAGCATACCTTTCTTTTGCGTTTTTTTTTTATGAACAATTTTATTTATGATCTAAATTACTAAAACAACTTGCTAGCGCGCCTTTTTGGAAATCCTTGTGTTTTGCAACTTCCGCTTCTGCTCCTTTGCGCTAAAGGTTGTGGTGACTTTTCCCAATTTACTCTCGCTTGCTTAGCATGAGACCTCAAACAGGCACGGGGACCCCTCGAGCTCAAGCTTCTGGAGCTTCTGAACTCGGAGTCGACTTATCCCGGTCAGATAACCCCAATAACGCCACCACAGATGAGTCAATGCGCCACCAGCGTTTCAGCCCTCAGACCACTTCGGTACCGGCGTGTCGTACCCGCCTACAATGTGAAACGCTTCGTCGAGATCATGCCCGAGGACCAAGGCGTGACGATTGCGTTTTAATGAATATTAGTTCTCCCGCTCGATCGAGGTCGGCTTCTCCGTTCTATTGTGATCGTCTCACGGATATCCGGTGTCTGCGACGCGCCAATGTCTCAGCGGAAGCGATTCCGTAACGGCATCCGACAACCATGCTCAATGTCAACGGAACATGCATTCTTCCTGGTAAGCGACCGTGCCTTGATAGCTAGTTAGGGTGTACTTTATACCTTTTACACAGGTGGTGCTGCTACTGCTGTTCACCGACTCGATACATCCTACTAGCGTGCTCTTTGAATGTAACCACACTCGAACCCCCTGGAAATCGATTCAACATATTTCAGCTTCTCACGTGATGGTGGCTCCAATGGATCTCGCTTTCAGAGTAACTGTTTCGACCCCGCAAGACAGATGGCGACAACCGCGGACTAACTGAATTCGGACGACATTCTCTGTGAATAGATCTCGTTGACATTGTCAGCCCACCACGTCATACCCACAACTAGGAACAAACATCACGACCCTACGTGTGCGTTGTATCCCACACCAAGAATATGACATACCTCGACCACCGGTCATCCCAGATCTATGAGATTTGTTCCAAGGACGGGGGCTATCTCCCTGTATTGGCACACTCCTTGCGCGACGTGCTGGCGCCCTCGCCTTTGCTAGTTGGAGATTGAGCGGAGAACGTGTGTACATCCGTCTCTCAAGCCACAGCGGCAGTTTTCTTGAACCCCGGGTTTTGTGACCCACGTACACCCCCCACCCCACCCTCATCACTCTCACGTCAGCATCGTCACGGGGAAAAGCAGCGCACATCGCGTCCTCTTTTTTACTCGACATGGCTTCACGACCGGCGCCATCCACGTGGTCGAGTCAAGGCTCAGCGTTCAGGCTCGTCCATCACGACGACCCTAGTCCACCATCGCCTCGGCCTGAACTGCACTCCCCAAGATTCAAGGTCAGCCCACCACGTCATACCCACAACTAGGGACAAACATCACGATACGCGTGCGCTGTACCAAGAATATGACATACCTCGACCACCAGTCATCCCAGATCTATGAGATTTATTCCGAGGACGGGGGCTATCTCCCTGTATTGGCACACTCCTTGCGCGACGTGCTAGCGCCCTCGCCTTTGCTAGTTGGAGATCGAGCGGAGAACGTGTGTACATCCGTCTCTCAAGCCACAGCGGCAGTTTTCTTGAACCACAGGTTTTGCGATCCACCCCTCATCTCCATCCCTCTCACGTCAGCATCGTCACGGGGAAAAGCAGCGCACAACGCGCAACCCGTCCTCTTTTTCCTATTCTTACTCGACATCTCCGAGTCAGTGGCTCAGTGGCTCAGTGGCACGACCGGCGCTATCCAACGCGGTCGAGTCAAGGCTCACTGGCGGCCTCAGGGCTCGTCCATCATGCATCATGACGACCCCCGGTTCACCCCAAAGTCGAACTCGCACGTACGGTGTGTTACATACTAACCCGCCGATCGCCGATCCCTTACGAATGACTCGGAGGTTTTCGCTGACGAGAACAAAAGGTCGGGTTGGACGTTTGACTCTCCGAGTCGTCCGCGTCCTATCCACCACTGGGCTTCGAGTCGCGTCACCCTCTTTCGGGGGTGGCCACGCCCACACGCCCAACCGAGGTACACTCCACCGTTCGATGCGCGCATGCAACTCGGCCGTGACGCGTGACTGGCGACCCGTGAGGGTGCGTCCCCCAGATACGTACGTACGTACGTCTCGAACGTCGTGCTAATCACGGGGATGTGACTTATGGGCGACTACCGCACGTACGCACGCTCGTTCCACGGTTTTTTCATGTGTCAGGGTTCGAACGTTTGCGTTCAGGGGGAGGAACACAGACCCCCCCCTTCCCCGCATGTACATAGGACGGAGGATCCAGAGCCGGCTACGTCATGTCCGACGTCCGTATCCAAGGATACAGCGCCCTCTCCGTTCCCTTTCATTACGCTCACTAAAGAACGCCGTGTACGAGAACGAACCGCCGTAACCAAGTCACTTTTGACATTTTCATGTTAGTAGTTTCAAAAAAGACAGGTTATATATATACGTAGCGGTAGGGAATCCGTCACGGAGCAGAAAAGGAGGCTTCGGTTTCGATTAGGGATGGAAGAGTACACTGGCGCGGGGTCAATAAAACATAAAACATCAATGTCACAGGACATGTATGAAGGAAAACGGAAAACGGAAAAGAAAAAGAAAAAGGAAAGGAAAGGTCCACGGGACCTCCCGCGCTCTACTCCCATCCAAAGAGTGGGACTACATAGGTAGTAATAAACACAAACGAGCGACCAGAGTTACACCAAAGCACACGAGTGAGACGGGGTGAAACTCGTATTCGACATCGAAGGAAACAAGCAAGGATCGTTGACAGGTTTGATGAAAGTAGCAGACAAGTTGAATTCAGTCGTTCGTGTGTACATTGTCCAACGTTGCGTCAATTTACTCGTTGGCAACCTGAACAAAACATCGAGGTGAGCAAAAAGGTCAGGCAAGCAGGGCATACGACGTACCCTCAAAACGCGGTTCCCCTGGGAATAGTCGGCATCATCTTGGTAACTCATACGCTGCTCTTCGGAACGGAGTGGAGTCGGGGAACTCAATTCGACATAATCCTCATTGTGATCAGATGGAGAGTGATGTCCGGGAAGTGGGGGCGAAGGCGAAGTCGCTTCATAAGGGTTCGGAAGCGGCTTCGACACAGTGGTGGCGACAGGCGGGTATCCAGCAAACGGATCTGGAGAGTGGGAATCATTGTGCTGGGGATAGTAGGACTCGACGGGGTATCCGGGTTGCAACGGCGTCGGGTGATGGCCACCGCTGCTCATGGATCCAAATTGCGAGCGACCACTGAACTGGGTATTCTGGGTAGCTTCCGAGGGTTTCCGGGTGACGAAGGTGCCACCGGTGCCGTTGTTTGGGTTGTTGTTATTCGCGATGGCGGCTACGCCGGTGCCTGCAAGACCGGCGGCTTCGAGGATGTTTTGGTTCGTCCCACGTCGGCCGAGGGACATACCGTCGTTGTTTGGGAGTTCGGGTGGTGGGGAAGCAGGTCCAGCAAAGGCGTGATACGGGGCACGCTTACTCGGCTCCCGGGCGAGAGTACCGGCACCCACGCCGGCGATGCCTGGCGTACCGGGGTCGCTTTCTTTCCTACTCCTCGACCGATCGACGGCAGCTGCCGCAGCAAGGGAAGCCGCACCGGCGGCATATGGGTCATACTGGGACATCTCGCTCATGCGATAAGTATCACGCGGGGGTTGAAGAGGTGGCAATTGGTACGTCCCATGGCTATTGTCTGAATAGCCATAGCCGCCGCCTCCGCCCCCGCCGCCGTTACCACCCGAGTTAGCATACGAGTAGTCGTCAAAGGGTGAGCGAGAGGAGGCAGCTGCCTCTGCAGCTGCTTCAGCGACATCCTTGTCGAATCTCTGAGCACGACGCCGCCGGACAGTATTGACCACGAGGGCGATGATGATTGCAAGGACGATCAAGCCAACGACTGTGAAAACGCCAGCAACGGCGCCCTTGTTGTGAAAGAACCTAAGATGGAAGGGAGATGAGCTCATATCTCCCGTAGTAAGCGCGGTAGACCGCGTAGGAGACAGCGGGTAACGGGATAAAAAATGTTCGTTTCACGCCAGAATTTGTGAAACTCACGAGTTGGACGACGAATTGTTTTGCGGGTTGGAGGTGGATGTGGGGTTTACGGTGGGCGTAATGACCGTGGTGACCGTGATTTCTATGGTTCCAGAAGTAGTGACGAGCTGGGAGGGTGACGGAGTGGTAGAGGACGACTGCGAAGACGTTGTCGTGGAGCTCGACGACGCTGCAGTCGTAGAGGGGGACGATGTAGAGGTCGAAGCACTAGTGGTCGTAGTCGGGGATGTGGGGGTGTTGGAAGTGGGAGTCGCCGTCGCTGAAGGGCTCGACGGCCTGGCAACCCCGACGACTGAGTTCGATAGACCAATAAACGAGCAATCGAGACTTACGAAGGAGACGTGAGGGAAGAGGTAGCTGTAATTTAGCTTAGGTGGGTGAAATCCGAGTGGGAAAAATGCGGTACATACGAGAAGAGCTGGTCGAGCGGGTCGACATGACGATCTAGTTCGAGACGAGCGCCAAAGCCAACTTCGAGGACGACCTGAGCTCGGGGACGAAGACGGGGAAAGACGAGGACATTCACCTTGTGGTTTCTGGCGGAAGAGCTGCTCGACGTTGCTGGCAAGTCGGGGCTCACGAGGATTCGGTTTACATAAGCGACTCGTACACGTTTTCACGGCGGCCCACGCGAGTCAAAACGATCACTGAAATTTCAAGCACATGCACGTCAACGTCTCGACTTTTTCCGCCGTGACTCCACCCCGTCCTCATCCCCGCTTTCATCGTCCGTGTCGCCGTCGAAACGCGATTTCAGCCCCTTCATCTTCCGAGTCTGCAGTTTGTCCAGATCCTGCCTCGCGATGTGCACCCGTCCCCTCAAATCACCCATCTCGTCCACCTCCACGTTCTTCTTCCGCTTCCCTAACCCCTTCTCCACGTCCTGTTTCTTCACCTTTGGTCGTCTCATCGCTGCCTTCCACATCTCGGGATCCGCCTCTCGCCACCGCCGTAATGAGAGATCAAGACAAGGTCCCATTTCCATGAGTTCCACACGTGGCACGCGCGTTCCTGACGGGATGAGCTTCACTGTATACGTCCGCACGTGTACCTTTGGAAGAAGCCCCGGATCATCCTGTTGCGATCCCCCCGTCGCAGTCTGATGGCCCCCTGATGACGGTGCCACCGTAACACTGATCACGTGCTCCAGTCCAGGAAGACACACCGACTCGACCACTTCTGCGTTGAATAAATCCATCAGAAGAGACTTGAGCTGTGTATATCGGGGATGTGTATCGAATAATTCAGACGCGAAATGTATCATGGGTTTATGTCCCGGCGTCGATTTAGGTGTCTATCGAGATCGCGATTCAGTAGGATGGTTGAGATGCTGAACATGGACTCGCCTTGAACGCAGACATGCTCACGAACTTGTCCACGCCGAGCTCGCACATGTCCAACAGCCTCGAATCAAACGTCCGGGCGACGACGAGTCCGTTTGGACGTTTCTTGGTCGACTGTCCGAGCACAAACATCGACGCATCGTTTTTTTGAGCCCAAAACTCGAGCGAGGACGCATCCTCGAACGGACGAACCGCGTTCTTTTTCGAAAACGAGATCGCGTTGGGTTTCTTGAGGGCCATCTGTGTCTGTGTCAGGCACATTATCCATCCCAGAGTCAAAACGTACCAGCTCTTTCATGGCATTTTGGACGACCTCGCCAGCGTGCGTACCGCGCACGAATATCGCCGTGCGTGCATCCTCGACTTCTTTAGGCTCTCGCCCATCCAAAGCCCTCTTTGACCTCGCATTCCGTGGCTTTCTAGCACATTCAAGATCGCACTCCGTTTCAACACACAATCAAAAGAAAAAACCAAACTCACATCGTGCGCAACATAACCCGTCACTGTCGATACGGAAGATTTTCCTCGCCCTCTCCTCTTTACACTTGTTTACCCATTCCCAAATAAAGACATGTCACTCCAGAAAAGGAAACCCTCCTGATATTTCCCCATCGAGGGTCTTGGCTTTGCAGCCGGGTCCTCCGACCGGCATCACACTGCCCCCACGAACCTTTCCCGCGTACCGCTTCAAGGACCGAGATGCCGACTCGAGATAGACGTACGAGGGCATTTAGGAACCAGAAACCAGGAACGTCCGAGTCAATTCACCAAACGATCCGAAATCGATTCGGATACCTCGTGGTGTGGTGTGGCCCTTAAGTGTTGTGGGTCCCGTACGGACCCGACCCCCGATTCAGGGAGAAGGGGCATCAAGTCAAAGGGCGGAGGGACGATTCGATTCGGGTGTTATTCGGCGCTGCGACGACCGTAGTCCGTGCCGCTGATCAACGAGCCGTTGGAGATTTCCCTCGGTGAGATTTCATCTATGGCAAGTTGAACTTTTTGGGTTCCAGGCGAGCGGCGAGTCCGAGTTATCCCCTTCATATGCGAACACGGGAGGCGTGACTCGACACGCATAACGAGACGTCGACGCCCTCCGACGGACCGTTCTCTCACCGGGTAATTATTGACACCCATGTGGAATATATAACTGGGAACAATGAAGGTCTTCTGGTCCAATCAGAGCGTCCTCGAGCAGGCTCACGGGAGCCTTCATACGTGACGGCGGCTGGTCATGGGAACCCTCAACCCGGACAAGCGGCCCGTTCCATTGCAATGTCCAAACCCATGACACGCCCTTCGCCCGAGTCCGACCAGAACATCATTGTGACTAGAGCACTATTCATTGCTTCAAACATACATACTCGCCCAAGAAGATTAGAATGACAGTCAGACACTACTCTCGACAAAACACTACAGCGAGAAATATTGAAAGAGGGGAATAAAAGATTCCAGGAAAAAGAGAGCGGTTAACAACAGAGGGAAATCAACGTTGTGGTTATGCACAGTATAGAGGGTAAAAGCGAATTAAATGGTATGGTATGGATACACGAACAATATGGGATATGTACTTGCATGTTCGACATCGCACTGATCAAGCAAGACAACGAGAAGATGAATAATGAAAAAGGGACGCACGACACGAGATAGAGAGGGGGGAAAAGAGGGAGACCACTGTTCACACCCATGATTACCAGAGATTTGGATATAGGAATTATAGCAGACATTTTTGCAACCTTATACTTTCATTCCAAGTGCAGCGGTGGAGTATACCGAAGCAACGGGGGACCGTACTTCGTGTTGTGATCCTCCTCGGCGAGATAATGTGGGTGAGGACGCTGCATTTGAAGATGGAGATGACGGGTTTGAGTGTATGTTGACGGATCGAGCAACGGCGGCGAAGGCAGCGGTGGTTGATTGGGATCGTGGGCTCCGCGATGAGTCTGATAAAGGTGAAGCCGAGAAGTGTCCTCGGTGAGCGGCGAGAAATTGTGCTGCAGTGACTGCTGTTGTTGTGGATGGGGATGTAGCGTCCCGGCGAAATGCTGGAGATAGTCGCTCTCCGCCGAATGCCGACGGGCCTGTTCCAGACGGAGATGCTGCTGGCGCAGCTGCTGGAATTGCTGTCGGCTGAGCTCCTGGGAGTAGTGAGTGGCTTGAGACTGGAGTCCGATCGACGAGTGCGAGGGCAGACGCTGATGAGACGAGTCCAGAGGAGGTAGTTGGCCGTGAAGCTGATCCGGCTGCGCTCGATAAAAATGATCGAACTCCGCCATCTGCATCTGCGTCATTGCAGAGTTCCAGGACGGAGAGCCGTCGAGATTGAGGGCGTGAGTCTGAGCCGTATTCGTATTCGCTAGATCCGGATAACCCGCCGTTTGGTTCTCGACACGACCCCTCATCCTGGGGGCCGTCGACTCCTGAGAAAGGTCGCTTGCGAGGGTTGTTTGGTGAAGGTTCGATGGACCCGCCATAGGTTGCTGATTCGGTGAGTGCCGGTGGGTGGAAGGAAAACGGTGAGTCGTATGAACCTGTTGTTGGGGATTGTGGATCTGCCTCGAATGTGGTGTGTTGGTATGCTGCTGCTGCTGCCAATTCGCTGCTCCGTCCATAGACTGGAAGGGATAACTCTGGTTGATGGACCAATCCAGGCCCTCCAGCGTAGGCAGGTTTTGAGGTGTAGTATGATGCTGGAGCTGTGCCTGGGCGATTGGCGGTTGCAGGTCTTCTAAATGCAGCTGCCCCGGGTAGGGGAAGTATGTGTTGTGTGGATTGTGGTGGGAGGGGGAATGGTTGGGATGATGGAGGGGGGATTGTTGCGGAGACGACTGCTGCGAGGGGCGGGAGTGTTCGAGCATGTGAGTCTGGACCACCTGCAGTGGGTGGACGGCTGTGGCTAGATCCGGGGCGACCATCCCGTGAGGTGAGGCTGAGGTTGAGTGAGTTGGAGAAGGGGAGAAAGGACTGTGACTGCTGCCCGTAGAGTGTGAATGAATTGGATGCTGGGGGGACACGAAAGGACTGGCTGGAGTCACGAAAGGAATGATTGTTGGGAGGCCGCGGATTGCCATGGTCGACGTCGGTGTTCCAGTTGTCACCATACATGACGCTGTCGCCACCTTCATAGCCAGTGCTGGTACCAGGGCGCTGGTGCATCGGCATGGAGGTGGGGTTCACGTCCTCTTCCTTGACGTGTTCGAGGTGGCGTATGGTGCCATCCTGGGACCCGTTGGTGGTTGTGGTAGCGGTAGCGATATGAAGCGCAGTCTGACCCCTCTTGCCTCTTGCTTGACCGGTCTTGTTGGCGGCGGCCATGGAGGCGTGAAGGGAGGTTAGCTCACGCATCATGCGCTCGTTCTGGTCCTGTTTATCTGCATGGACGGTCTGTGCATGTTGGCGTAGATTATCGAGACGAGAGAATTGTTTGGAGCAATGACAAGTGAAGGGACGCTCGCCGGTGTGTTTCCTGAACGGAGATAAAAAAAAAAAAAAAGAGATCGAACGGGGAAGGGTGGACACGAGTGCCTGGAACCTACCTAATGTGCCTGGCCAGATGCTCGCTTCTGCTGAAGACCATACGACATTCGCCATAACCTCTGCATTGAAAGGTCTTTGCGGGCGTGGGGCGGTAGCGCTTGGCGACGCCGGGGGCGGGGGGTGCGGAGGGGAGGAGGGGGGGATTGTTTGGGGCGACGAGGGCGGCCATGTCCGTCGCGGGTGATTTTTGGTCAGAGGTATCGAGGAGGTCTTTTTCAGAGGCGAAATTTGACGTTGGGACGGTGTTTGCGTCGAGGGCGGTCGGTTTTGAGTCCTCCATGAGCGGGCGAGAAGAAAAGAGGAACGAGAACTTCTAAAAGGGTGCCTGAAATCAGCACTGAAAAGGTTTGCAACTCAACACACAATTAAGGCACCGCGCTCGTCGGACTTGGAATTGGTTCCGGCACCCTGGTTCAGGAACAGCCCCGCCGAGCTACGGCACCGGTGGCATTGTCACGCCGTAACACTGCCGCGCTGACACCTGCCACGCTTATCACAGTCGAGACCCCCCAAACGACCCCCACGGCGACCTCACATGCCGAGTCCAGGCTGTCGTGACCAAGTCTCTTTTATGCCGAACTTATTTTCAATACAAATTACTTTCCATTTCCGTCATCACGGTGTGATTTTACGTGCAAAAAACGATGGATACTTTTTTACCCCGAAATATCTTCCGTCACGAGACGCAGCATCAGGCCAAAAACGGACGACCCTGCTCACGATTGGAAATGTGCCCATCGCCAGCCAAGTAGCGGTGGGATGCTGCTGCATTGCTGCTGCACGGGTCGTCGAGGACATTATCATCACGTCAACCGTCACCGAACAACCTTTTTGAAATCAACTGCGCCCATAACGCGAAACCGTTTCAGCTGAGGTACCACCGATGACATAGCCAAAAAGCTTGCTTAGCATCGAGATTACGAGTCCAGCGAGATAGCGGTGAAATCGCTCCGATCGGCAGATTACGCCAAGGAGAAACACCAGGAAGGCAGGCATCTTGCTGCCACGACACTGACTGAGCGTTTCAGCTCCATCTGTGAGAAATGATAGATCGAGGAGCAACCAAGCTCCACGGAAACGTGACCGTTCATCTTCATGTAGAACGGCGATAGCCTTGCCTCGTCGTCGACTCGACCAAACGCTGGAATCGAGCAATCACATATCAGCGCTCGTGCCTGGACAATCGCTATCTAACCCTTGTAGGCAAGAAAAATTTCTCCCTTTACGTTACCCCACAATCGCCAGTCGTTTCGACTTTTTTTTCTTTTCGGTCGTATGGCTGCGCCGTGGATCACGGGATTACAGACCACATTTCCAAAAACGGTCATCCAACCGAAATGCTCAATTCGATTCCAAACGTTCGACCGCTGTGTAAATTACAGCAAGCTCGCTCGTCCCTTGCAAAGGCAAAGATTGGCGTGCGGAGGTATCCTTCACGTACGTGTTCCTTGATGGTGATGATTGGTATACTTTGACGCTCAACGCCGCGCCGTCATTCGCTCGGATGCCAGCCCGTCGTCGGTACCTGGACTCTGTCCGTGACGGAATCCAACGATCGTCGGACCTGTTCACTACCTTTATCACGTCTAGACAGTACATCCCATGCGCCACACGTCCACACGTTTTCTCCTAGGGGGCAGAGAGCGTTCGCAACTCTTCTCATGAACCCAGAGTCCCTGCACTCCGATCGTTCGTAGTCGCAAGCCTATCATATCCCTAGAGCCTAGACCCACCAGCACCGCCAGCATGCAACGGTCTTGGCACTCGCCGCAACGATAATAACGCCGTACATGCTGTCACAGACTATACTCGAACAAGAGGGCCGTGGGTAGGTGAACAGTTCCAAGCCTGTGTGCCTATGTAAACATCATGCATCATGTGCGGGCATTGCGGGGATCTCGACGTTTGTTCTCCGAAGAAATCGCAAGTTGGCAGAAGTTGTGGACTAGTCTCCCTCCTGTCGGACTTTTTGTTCGCACTCGCTTGCAATGAACGCCCCGGCACAGAACCCATGTTCCGATCCCCAAGCACATACTAGGACAAGTGTTTCATACATACGGGAAACGGCCGCCACACCATACAGTCATTCACACCCTGCAAGGTGTGTGCGTGTGTATTCCTTCTCGTTCCCATTTTACCGGGTACACGTAGTGCCGGTTTTAAAAAAACCGCCAAATTGTCGGAACCTTCGCGGCCTCACCTGGCATTGCATTTGGGCAAGGAACAGAAAATCCTTCGACTACGCAAACAGTAAGGATTGTCCTCTCAGCTTCTTCTATAGTACGAGATCGACACGCGAAAGTCGGAAACGGGCGAGGGCCATGTTTCGAGTGTGTAGGTGGTCCAGGACGCGAGAATTCGCCATGTGGGCGGGGGGACGATTACGCGTGGAGACGCTATCGCAGACAGTTGCCACTCTACCCACTAATCCCGCGGTACCGGGTTAAGACGATGCCGAAGCGAGCAAAACATCCATGATAGGTTGTCACTCAACTGACACGAATGATACTTGACAGAACCCCATGATGGAGTGCGAAAAAAAAAAAAAGATGACAGGCTTGTCATTCCCTTACATTGATCCGCCCAAACGGAGAGAGGAAGCAAAAGGGAGTTGACGCTCGCGACTCGGTGTGTACATGACTGCACCACACTGTTGGCCTGTCCGTGCTCCCCCCCCCTTCCCCTACTACATACCTCCGTCGGGTTGAACCTATTCCGATGCCGGTCGTCCCGCCAATCGAGGCGTCGGAAAACGTTTCCAAATTGGAATCCGCTTGTCTAACATTCAACATACGAACCCCGACTCACCGATATCTTGGGACAGTGGCAACGCATGCTCGGATTTACATATAGCCGAGTCGATGACATGAACACATGAGAGCAGGTATCGCTGGCAGAGACGGGCGTCCACGTTTACTACTCCTTTGAGGAGAGGACATGTATTTTTTGAATGCAGTGTTCGACAGTTACAGAATTGGTCTTGTTTGATGGTGAATTGGGGATTGACAGGAGCGAACAACGGACAACCAACAGCGACGACAAGGACCGCTTTGGGAGCGGAATCAACTGGAGTTTAATCTGGGCGATGCTGGGAAACACCCCATGATGGAGATCAGGACGTACACAACTTGGCTCCACTCTTCGGGGTCCGATACCTTTTTTGTCATGTTCTCACTTGGCTTCGAGCTTTAGCTCCGCTAGCCGATTGGACACATCCTTCATCCTA
>JBBPLY010000056.1:0-58438 GCA_038090035.1 Xerocomus nothofagi | reverse complement strand
CCCCATGATGGAGATCAGGACGTACACAACTTGGCTCCACTCTTCGGGGTCCGATACCTTTTTTGTCATGTTCTCACTTGGCTTCGAGCTTTAGCTCCGCTAGCCGATTGGACACATCCTTCATCCTAATGCTCGTCATCGCGACATCGTCCGCGCTGTCGCTTCTTCATACAATCTGAACGAAATAAACTCAGCACAGGCCAGCCTTGGACATGCATGGTGCGACCGTGACGAGGTCGTCGTGCTTGCGGATATCGGAAAAGGCCGAACAGAACAGTGTCTTCCTCCTCAGGAATTGGAAAATCAAAGGAGAGAAACGTCACCTCTACATTTGGAACGTCGAAAGAGCGGCTTATAGCTATATGCATATCGCGGTACGCTATCATAACAACGAGAATGAGAATGGATATAACGATACGTGAGATGAAAGGCAGGTGATTGAGGCTTCGACGACCACCTCGGCAGTCGTCCCAAACCACCCATCCATTATGTAAGTAGGACATAGCCCCAGTGGGCAGTGCCCCTCCAGCCTACAGGCAGAGACTACAAATCAACGGGTGGAAGGGTGGAAAATGAATTACCTATTGCCTTTTTGCACGCACGCCCCTGGCTATGCACGCAGTAGCATTCCCAAAGTACCCAGTTCGAGCATAATATAATAGCCTAGACTCGTCGCGGCCGCAGGTGAGCCGAAAAGCGAAAGATGGCTTGGCAGAAGAACGCTCAATATCAATAACGGATTTGATCACCCGGTCTAGAGTCTGGATTCTGACGACCAGCGGAAAATAATACGCATCCCACAAGCCGTCACACATACGTACGTAGCATCGGATCGATCGGACGAGGGTGAACTTTTCCTGCTCTCTTGTGAATTTCTTTTTTATAACCATGGGGGCGAGGCAAAGCCGATCGAGTCGCTCGTTCGCACACATTGTTCCCGTGCACGACCGTGATTCGGAGCGTCCTCAGACATCATAGCATCGGTCGACCACGTTACTGTATCTATCTACTCACGCTCCGACGAGTCCAGGGGAGGGAATCCACTTCGAGTCTAGCCCAACATATCCATCCCGCACGATCATTTCAACGGGGAGAGGCACATGATCCTCAGTTACTCCTAGCCTCTATAGTGCACGCTGCCCGCAGACCGAGATTAAATTCACATTCAGGAATGTACGTACGTACGTAGTACCCGCTCAGGTCCCGCACTCGGCCGTATACGGTCGTGCTCTTGGTCCGAACATAGCACCGTGATCATAAGCCCACTCTGAATCCGAAGGTTGGCCTTAGGCTCGTCCCCTCCTCCGCCCTGATCGTCAAATTCGATGGGTTTCAATCAAGTAGCTTCAGGCACTCTTGGTAGACTAGTGCCTGCCGCCGTATCAGAGTTGTCGGGTCCACAGCTATAGTAATGGGCTGCCACTGCACCATCCATCGTTGCTACGATGTGTTACCCACTGCAGCATCACAATTGATGACTTACAGTACATAGGAATGTGATTGGGCGGTGTACTGGAAGCATGCCAGTTCCTCGCCGTGTCCTCTATGCTGCTATCATGGTTCTTATCAGCATTTAGATGTGATGAAATTCCTAATGTGGTCAGGTGGTACTGGTATGAAGGGGCAATGTGCATTAATGCAAGAAGAGAAGACGGTGGGTCGAGTATTATCTTTGGTGCTGCATGAAGGTTCCCACTCGATCATTGGTCGCTGATTCACTCGTCACTAGAATCTAGAGTGGACGAGTCAGTTTATTGAACACCATTCGATCCAACTGCATTCTAGAGATCAAATCTTGATATTACATGTGACTTGTGGCTGCTGGCCGCCGCAATCCATGAGCCTATTTAGGTATGTTTATGGGCCGGGCCGGACCACCGTGTATCTTCACGCTCCTGCCACATTCTCATTCATTGACACGGCTGCTTGCACGTCCTAAGGCCTAAAATCCTAATCAATACAGTTTTTCCACACCCACCTCACTTTTCTCCGTCCCTGAAGGCTCGACACCCCTCATTGGCAACCACACCCCTCGCCCACTTCTCCAATACGACCACCTTCCAAACATCCTCGACATTTCCGCAGACTTCTCTTTTAACACCGCTCGGCCCCACTTTGACTACTTGATTTGCATCAGGACCTCCATAACTGGAATGTGCACGGCTGTCGACGAGCATGTACCGAAAACGGCATCACAGTGGCATGAATTGGTTGTTTAGCAGCCCACGGTCTCTCCCTCCAGTGTACCATGTGGGCATTGGGGGAGAGCACATGATCGTGATGTCGACTTAATGTAGCCCTCTTTGAGCGCGCGTGCTGTCACGAAGCGTTGATGCATGCACGACGATCCATTTCATTCCGTTGCAGTCGGTCGGTCATGTTTTTGAAAATGAGACGACGCCGAGAAGACCTCCAGATCAGTACGACGTCTGTACTTCAAAGAACGAAAAGGTATGGTTTGCGTCGCTACGGTCGTTTAACTAGACTTGGGCTATGATCGCAGCGTGTGCCAGTGGGTCGTTGACAACGCCAAACTGTTTGCGACAATCGATTGCACGGTGCAAACTGGTTTTCCCCCTCGATCTTCGCGACTACGGAAATTCAAATCCCGTTTCGATGTACCGAGTCTTCACCATACGGAGGCAGTTTCCTCGCTCCCCTATTTCGAGCTACACCTCATTGCTGGGGTGGCGGCCAGAGAACTTCAAGGTACGAGCACCCACAGTCGCGGCAGTCTTCTAATCGTGATCGATGCTCAAGTAATTACGCATTCTTGTCTACGAAGTATGGAGCGTCACGGTACTAAAGACACATTGTAGTCCATACTTCGAATGGGGCAGTGAGTGCTGTGCCGTTCTTTGCGGAACTGACGTTCTACACGTGTCGCCAAAAAGCCTACTTGGCCAGGAGATTACCAAACTTCGCCGCTGTGTGCTATGCATCATACTCTTGGCGTGAAATGATCACAGCTTGAAATCAAGCCTAATTCCGCATAAATGACTCTGGTACTACTAGCACAGGGCCAGACCGGAATCAAGGGTGTGCACGCTCACGTCACCTCGCAGCCACGCAATGCCTCGCACTTGCATCACGGCGTTACTTGAGCGGGATGGCATGATGAACGTACACAACGCAGGTTCAAAGATGGTCGCGCACCTTCAATTGCCAATCGTGATATGTTAATATTAGCGCGAGTCCGCGATACCGCCCAAGGTCACTCTGACTTACGTTTCGACCAAAGTTACCATCACTGATACGTCAAGAAAGCGTCAAGCTAAGCCATACACTGGCATATCAATGCTTGCTCGGCGTCAAAATACTCTCCCCTTGCGTCCGGTTCCACCGTCCCAGAAGTGGCTAGAAAGTAATGACCGTGACTCTCCTGGCTTTTGGTGCTTTATCGCATCGCGCTCGAATACCCGTCACCGCGCAATTTCCTAGCCGGTTTCTGGCGGGTCCAAGTCTGAGTTTAACAAACAGCAGGCTACCCAACTCAACATCACGTGGGGCCCGATCCGTCGTAACTCCTGGTTCGGGAGGGGGGAGCTATCCTATATCTAGCAACGTCATCTCCGCACTCGTGTACGTCCGACAATTCTCCTGAAGTACCCCTGAAGTATGATGGGGTATTCGCCATCAGTTATAGCTCCCCCCCCGTTTCTAATCCATTACAAGGAAGTAGGGAGTTTAACTGGTGACTTTTCGAGTCTTCGCGACGCCGCGCCTTCCAAATATGAGTGTTTATAAAGTCGGGCTGGATTTGTTACCCCCGAGGTCGTACATACATGGTTCACCCTTGATATTCCTGTTGTGCAGAAGCGCAAGTCGATGTAAGGGGCTGGCTGGGCCGTGCCTCGATTCATGTATCAGGCATCTGAACCTTAGACATGTAGAAGTTCACTCGAGAGCACAATGATACCTAGTAGTGCTCGTTACAAATCGAGAAAGGACATGAATAAAAAAAGTGTCGGCCCAGTCCGCCTGCCAAATAGCACCAACGGTCCGGGCATCGATGGGTAGTTTACTTTTTCGGTCCCAGACCAATCTCCTTTCCTGTGTTGTCCTTCATGGCTCTCACTCCCCAGAATGCAAACTTGTACTTGGCTCCATTGCCATGGCCTGCCTTTCGGTACATGCTGTCATAGCACACGCTGAAGGAGAAGAAACCTTCAAAGAGTTCCTTCACCAAGCCGTCGTGCTCCTTTGCCCAGACGCGCTTGATTTTGAAAACGCCCCTGGCACTCTTGATACCACAGGCTGGGGGCAGTCCGGTATGGCCAACGAGACCCGGCCCGGGGATGCTGTGTTCAGGGGCTTGGAATGATGATCGTTCAGTGCCTGTGAACGTGAGGGATTTCTTGTATGCGAAGCAATCGAGCGTTATATCGAATGGGCGTTCGGCCATGGGATCCACCACGGACGCGCTCTCGAATCGACCATGAGGTGGGGCGGACGAAGATGGGTCCTGAGGTGCAAGAAAACAGCGCGCGGTGTAATCATGCTTAGCCTGGGAAGCGAGGATCCTGTCGTATACGGCCGCATAGTCGGGCGTCGTTTTTCCTGGGGGTAAACAGAGTTTGGCGAGAAAGGGCAGATACATTCCATATAAATCGAAGTTGCCAGACAAGGTCGGAGCGTGCGGTGTCATGCTTGGTTTGGAAGGAGCGATAAGGTGGGTTGCTGGTCGGTTTTGTTCGTTCGTTTCTGTCGTTCCATCGCTTGCTGGAGCTGTCGCGCGAGTCGCGGTGCGACCCTTGGAAGTCTTGACTGGCGAGGTTGGGGTTGAACGTGTCGTGCTTTGCACTGTGTGAGTAGGCTGTGGTATTTCTGGAGACGGTCGGGTTCGTTTGGTGGGACGGCGTGAGATTTTCTTGCACGGGAGAGTAGTTCCTTGTGCAAAAGTGATCTCTGGTGAGAGTTGTCTCTTCAAGCTTCCTGCAGACGTGGACGCGGATGGACCTGGCTAATGAGAGCATCGTTACACAAGTCTGGTGAAAGTAGACCAGCGCCGTACTCACCTGAGAGCGGTGCATGTCGATGAAGTACAGAAAGTCGGTCGCGACGCGTTCCAACTTTCTTGGTGTGCAATGGGTCACGTGACGTAGAAATCAACTACGGTGGCAGACCGGAATCGACCGAGTAGAACTTCCGTTGTGGAGCTCCACCACGATCTGCTCTGAGATTTCTCTTTTGATCGCACTGACTCTTCTCCGAAATCATCCGTGTGGCCATCCCTGAAGCCACGCACCTTGCCATTTGGGATACGCCATGCTAGCGATGCTCACCAGCCGCACACGGTTACTTTCGCTGGAAGAGCGAGCGACTTTATTGGCATTTCGACCGCGATTTGTCTGTCAACTCGGAAAAACCTCGGTGATCGATATCATTCCTGACGTCACGTGTCCAATATCTGGCCCATAAGAGAGTGGACGAAGCAGCACATCGGATCAGAGCCCTTCTCTCTCTCTCTCTCTCTCTCTCTCTCTAAATAAATGGCCCCCTCTGACTTTGCCAAGGCAGACGTCGACGAGATCGTCGATCAACTCACCACAGATGAGGCTATCTTGCTCACAGCCGGCGTTGGCTTTTGGCACACGCACGAAGTACCTCGACTTGGTATACCAGCTATCAAGGTCAGTGCCAGCAGTCCCCTCTACTGGCGTGCTCACCTCCCACCCCTAGGTCAGCGATGGCCCGAACGGCAAGTCTATCGTCTTGTCGTATTCCACTCGGTGCTCAGCTATATGCAGGTATCAGAGGAAACCATTTCTTCATGAGTACTCCTGCAAAGTGTCTGCCTTCAGCCACTGCGCTTGGCGCCACTTGGGACACTGAACTCATCGAGCAAGCCGGATACAAGCTTCTGGCAGGCGAAGCCAAACTCAGGGCTGCCCCTGTCATCCTTGCCCCAACCTGTAACATACAAAGGGTATGATCATCCTAAATCCGTCACCTTGCACCAACTCACGTGCATTATAAACACAGAACCCCCTTGGAGGACGGGTAAGTTTCCCAGAGAGGTTATCGTTGTATATACGTTGACACGCGACAGGCTTTCGAAAGCTTTTCGGAGGACCCCGTACTTTCTGGACTCATTGCCGCTGCCTACGTGAAAGGTGTTCAGAAAGATGGCATCGGAACCACAATCAAACACTTTGTGTACGTCTTTCCATGCTCTCTACTTTTATAAACTGACTCATTTCTAATTCTAGCTGCAATGACAAGGAGAACGATCGAATGGGTTCCGATAGTGTACTCAGCGAGCGTGCTCTCCGTGAGATTTACCTCATGCCATTCATGCTTGCACAAAAGCATGCTAAACCTTGGTGCTTCATGACCGCGTGAGTGTTCCAAAGGTATCGTCCTTTTGTATTTTCTGAACACTCATCCTTCGTATTCTTAGCTATAACCGTGTCAACGGCACCCACGCATCTGAGAATCGTCACTTACTTCAAGACATCCTTCGCAACGAATGGAAGTTTGATGGGTTGATCATGAGTGATTGGTATGCATAGATTATTCTCGCCCAAAGAGATGACGTCCGCTGAACAAATATGTTTTCTAGGTTTGGGGTTTACAGCATTGACCTCAGTGTCAATGCTGGGTTGGACCTCGAGATGCCGGGGACGAACAAATGGCGGACGCTCGACCTCATGAACCGATCGGTTGGATCCCGGAAACTCATGGTTCGGACCATCAAAGAACGTGCGAAGAAGGTGGTCGAATTAGCTAAACGAGTCGCTCAAGAATCTCCCGATGTAAGTCTCCAACCACGTCATATCTAGCATGGGCTAATGTGCCCTTCAGCTCTTGGACGGAGATGGCATCGAACGAACTGTGGAAAGTGAAGAAGACAAAGCTCTCATGCGCAAGCTCGCAGCGGAATCCATTGTCCTCTTGAAGAACGACAATAATCTCTTACCTCTTCAACCTCAAAAATTGAAAAAGCTTGCGATCGTTGGTGGAAACGCACAAGCTGTCGTGTTGTCTGGTGGTGGTTCTGCCGCCTTGAAGCCTTCGTACTTTATCACCCCCTATCAGGGTATTATCAATGCGCTTCCTTCAAATGTCGAGGTCACCTACAATGAGGGCGCTAGTAGTGCGTCGTTTTTCGATTCCCGAGAGAGCCAACTGACCACTGCATTAGCATACATGGAAATGCCTACTCTTGACTTCGAACTTACTACACCACTCGGAGAGCGCGGATGGATCGGTACGTGGTATGCGCATGAAAGCGACGAAAGCATGGTTCCCCTAAGCAAGCCCTACGAAACGCGACTTGTCGACGAGACCCGCATCTTCATTAGTACCTCCGCACCAAAGGGTATCACCCGCAGGTGGACCATGAAACTCGAAGGCCAGCTGAAGCCCAGAGCCCGCGACTGCACGTTCGAGTTCGGCCTGACTGTATCCGGAAGGGCCAAGGTGGATAGACCGTTTCCCTTTGCACCGTTTGCCGTCCTGATCCATCGATCTTCCAGCTCTTTGTCGATGGCAAGCTGCTCATTGACAATTGGACGCGTCAGCGCCGTGGGGAATCGTTCTTCAATAGCGGTTCCCAAGAGGAGAAGGGTAGACTTGACCTCAAAGCGGGCGTCACGTACAACATCCTTGTGGAGTTTTGCAACGTCAGAGCCCCTGCAGACGGCGATGAGGACGAGATGGTTCAAGATAGCAACCCTGGTGTCCGTCTTGGCGGTGCAGAAGTCCAAGATCCTGATGTGAAAATGGCTGAAGCCGTTAAGCTGGCATCTGAGGCGGATGCCGTCGTTGCCATTGTTGGCCTGAATGCCGATTGGGAGACGGAGGGCTACGATAGGAAGACCTTGGCCCTTCCCGGTCGAACTGATGAGCTGATCACCAAGGTGTTGGCTGCGAACCCAAAGACCATTGTGGTCACTCAATCTGTGAGGCCTAATTCGTGGTCGTGTTTCGCCATTCTGAGATCTTCCACGAATTCACTAGGGCTCGTCGATAACGCTACCTTGGGCGGATTCTGTTCCTGCCATCGTCCACTCTTGGTACCTCGGTAACGCAACCGGTGATGCCATCGCCGATGTTCTCTTCGGAAAGAAGAACCCATCAGGAAAACTGTCATTAACGTTCCCCAAGAGACTCGAGGACATCGCTGCCCACGGCCACTTCCACTCGGAGAGCGGCGTCGTGCGCTACGGAGAAGACCTGTTTGTCGTACGTATCCGCCACGTGGTGACGTAAGCAAACTTGACCTTTTTCGTTTTCTCGTATGTAGGGTTACAAACACTTCCAACACCGCGGTATCGCCCCTCAGTTCGCGTTTGGGTAAGTCGTCTAAACCTCTTCAACGTGCAGCGCCGGGTCCCGTTATTCCTCACGCTGACACGCGACAGACACGGACTTTCGTACACCACGTTCGCCTTTTCCGACCTCGAACTGTCCACGCCGGTCGTCGGCAGCGACGATTTCAGTCTCACGGTCGCCGTCACGGTGACAAACACGGGGTCCGTCGCGGGCTCCGAGGTCGTACAGTTGTACATCTCGATGCCCAAGACGTCCGACGTGACCCACCCTCCACGTCTACTTCGTGCGTTCGGAAAGGCCAAGGACCTCGCTCCTGGGACGAACAAGCGTGTCGTGTTGACGCTCGACAAGCTCGCGGTGTCTTACTGGGAAGACTTGATCTCCCGCTGGGTGATCGAAAGGGGCGAGTATGGGGTGAGCGTGGGTTCGGGCAGCGACGCGTTGCCGTTGACGGCGAGCTTCGTGGTGACCAAGGGGTTGGAGTGGACCGGGCTGTAGGTGCCCATCTAGGGTGGAACCGGTCTTGTTTCGAGCTGCTCTTCTTGCGCGATCCAAGTGTTACAAATGTACATTCTATGACGAGTCGTAGCGAAGGGGTGTATGATGCTGAAAAAAAATAAAACATTGCGAGTTTTTATCTGGATACATGGTACATACGCGAGTTTTCTTGACGAGGGTCGTTACATGCTCTAGGGGCCGAGTCCATGGGGTACGGGAACATGAGTACAAAGGACGGGCCTGAAGCTTACATGAGTAAAACATACACGGTCAGGCACCCAGCCATGGCCGACGATCAGAAATACATATCATATCAGACTGAATAATCATCGAAAGCGAAAAAATGAAAAAAAAAGGGAACGAGCATGAAAAATCACGGGTTGGGCCGCACAACAAGCTCGAAGATGAGATCATACGATCAAGCCGCCTTTCGCGCGTCACGCCTCATCCGAATCGAAAAGCGAGATGGGTCGTTGGAGGGGAGCAGGCGATCGCGTGAGTTCATCGCTGATTCCAATGTCCTCCGGGTCTTGTTCCCTGTCTCCCCGTCTATCGCGTTCACGTTCGTAATCTCTCCCGGGGTATCGTCTCCTATCCCTGTCCCGCTCCCTGTCCCAATCTCGATCATGAACGACGTCTCTCGCTCTCGTTCTCACCCTGTCTCTGTCTCTGTCTCTTTCCCACTCTCTGTCTCGATCTCGATCTCGATCCATGTCCCTGTCTCTGTAATGTCGATGTGACGTATGCGGACGGACAGGACCAACAGGCGGCGCCGGGTACGTCACCCCCGGCGGAAGCGGCGCAGCCTCATACGCCGACGCCGACGCACTCTGCGTACGCGCCCGCGTATACCCGGCGCTCGATTCGCTCGAAGGATGCGAATACGTACGCGCATGAACAATGCGTCTGGATCGATTCGATTCAGGAATGGGATCGTGATCGGGACGCGTCCGACGACGTTCTTTTTCCGAGGCGCTCGACTTGGTTTCGGTCGTGGACGAATAGGGGACGAATCCGGCTGGCCAACCCTGGGTCTGAGAGGTGGATGGCGTACCGGAACGTGGGGCGGTGTCGTACGTGGTGGATGGGGCGCGGTGGTGGTGGTGACGGGGATCGTGTGGTTGAGAGTGGGCGTGGTGGTGGTGGCGGTGATGTTGTTGTTGTGGAGGATGTTGCTGTTGTTGCTGGTACTGGTACTGGCCTGGATCGTCCTGCGGCAACGGCCGGTTAGCGGCCTCCGGGCTCAAAAGCTCCGGTTGCGCCGCGATCGTCGCAGACGGTGATATGGCCGTCTCGGGCTCGGACTAGGTTTGGAAACGACCGGGCCGCGTCAGTGCGGCGCATGTGCGAATACGGGAATGCCCACCGGTGATTCAACGACGATGTTGGGGATGGTGCTACCCGAAGAGGGACGTTGGCGGAAACGTTGGCGGAGATAGTCGAGTGGGGACCGAACGCGTGCGGGATTGGAGGCGGCGGGGTCGTCAGGAGGTGATTGTGCAGTGGGTTCGGTCGGAGCGGGCGTGCGAGACCGAGGGTCTTCGCCAATGTCGCCGAGGGGTACAGGCGTTACGATCTCCCGTGGTCGGTAATAAAAGTGTGCAGGACGGTGCGAACGTGCGGAAGGCGTCTTTCGATACACATAAATTGGGACGGTAGAATGAGGGGAGAACGGACACTTACAGACGAACGTGGGGGGTTCCTCGGAGGGTTCATGACATCGGAATCTGCGCGCCATTGATCGATGATGTCCTCTGCTTCCGTCCTGTCGGAATAACGGCTCTCCTGATCGCGATGCTCGTTTCGAGACATACTGCCCCTAGAAGGCTGACTCCCACTCCTTGCCCTACCCGTGGTAATTTCGTTTCGTAGCGAACTTCCGGGACGTTTGTTCACCAGGTCATATTGCGAGATATGTGTCGAAGTGCGGGATGCGAGCGATGAGGACGTGCGCGCAACCTGGATAGGCGGCAGAGCGGATGGCTGATACGCATAGTCACGCGTCCGGACGGGGGGCGGGACCGGAGTTGGCTCTGATTGATACGTCGGTCGACTATCATGGACCTCGGTCGCGACGGAACTGGGTGAGGTGGGGACAGGTGGCTGTAGTTCGTGTGGGGATGGTATCATGATGTATGACGTGCGAGAATCAGCACGTGGGATCCATCCGTCGGGAGGGATGTTATTCGGTGGTGTAGGTATGATGGGACTAGGGCGGATCGGTCTCGGATGAATAGTTTCTGGTTCATCAGATTCGTGAGGCGGAGAGGGCGTACGATTCTGATGAGAAGGTGTGTGCACGCGGACAGGGCGAACGCGCGATGGGATAGGAAGTGGAGGCGCATGCAAGGCAGTTTCGGATGTACGTACGGGCGGTGCCGATTCGGAACGCATTCTGTGATCAGCGTGGGTAACGAAGAACGTACAATGGGATCATTGACGTACGGTTGTTGTCGAATGGATGCAACCGAGGGCATTTGAATGCGGAATCGTGGATCGATACGTTCGTCGTCCGTAATATCCTCGTCGTGTTCGCGAACGTTGTCGCCGTCGTGGTCTTCTATGGAGAGAGGGTGGTGAGGAAGTCGCTCTGATGGCCCTGTGAGCCGGCGACCTCTACCTTCGTCATAGCCTATCCTGCGACCGATAGACAGTCCTTCCTTGTATCCCATTCTGCGACCGTCTTCACGCGCGAGCATGACTAGTTTCTCTTCTTGTAGCTTCCGGGCCTTTGTTCTAGCTCTGGCAGCCTCTGCTTCTGCCTCGTTCCGTTGGGAAGCGACCTGATCGATGATATCTTGCGCTCGAAAGATCTCTTTCTGTGCATTCTCGAGTTGTAGTTTGTACAGCTTGAGTTCCTCTCGGAGTCTGGCTGATTCTTGTTCGGATCGTTCACGGTTTTCTGTCGCGATGCGGAGACGATGAAAGTAATCGAGGGCACGACGCTCAGCGGCGTTTGCACGGGATGATTCGCCTTCGAGGCGCTCTGTCGTGACGACGAGAGCTGCATTGATTTCACGGACTTCTTCCTCTCGAGAGACGAGTTGAGCTAGGAGGTGGCTGGTGCTAGACTCGTCTGCAGCGGTGTGCGAACGATGACGTGATGCTGATTTAGAACGACGTCGAGGGTCGAAATATGCGGGTGTTCCGGACGATGGAGAGGATGGACTAGAGTCGAGATCGGTGGGATGTTCATGGGCGAGGTGAGCTCTGTTAGAGGGCGTCAGTATACGATGACGCCCAGGGGGACCAAGAGAGCGAAGGCACCTTTGTTCGTCGTCGAGACCAGCAGGCAACATCAGGCATCAGCAAGACGGTGAATTCGCACGGCACGTTGGAGGACGATGCGATGGGGTGAAAGTGTCGTGCTGCGTCGAACGCAACGTTGCACACAAAAGAACGGATGTCACGCGATGCGCCTCGTGTATACCAGCAGCGAGAACCCACTCGAAACTTGTTATCTACGCTCGAGGAATGCAAGCGCTGGCGAAGGAAGGCGTCATGCGAGTGCAAGGACAAGTCATGTCCAAACATGCGGTCCGTGCAAGTTGCAGTGATCGATGTGATCAGGACCGTCGGCGTGCCGCAGTACACGAGGCAAGCACGTGTTGGCAATCAGAGCGGGATTAGACGGTAGTCGTGAGCTACCTTTTTGACGTCGGGATGCTCGTACGACGAGCGAACAGACGCGGCGGTCCTTTTGGTGTCTCGCAGTAGGAAGAACGGACGGGAGAAACGAGGAGGAGGAGGAGGTGGAGGAGGAGATATTGGTCGTGTGAGTCGGGATATGCTTAGTCAGCTGACCGGTGTATCATTTCCTGATATGGTAATTCAATGTCGGGAGAAGCTGAGCCCTTTTCCAGTGTGCGACGACGGCGCAGACGACAGCACCCGTCGCTATTTCTTCGTCGGTGTCGAGCTCGACAGCGAGTAAGCCTCTGCTTGTATCCGAGAACCCGTAATAAACCAAATACCCCATTAGACTACAGGTGAGCTTATCTCGCTTTCTATCGGAACTCCTTATCGCAGTGCCTCCAAAGACCTTATCGTTTTTTTCGTTTACAGCATACCCCCGAAAAACCGCCATGTCTCACGGTTCTTATACATCTCATTCACAATCCATCATGACAGAGGAGGAAGAGGACTGGGAAGACTACGTCAAGGGTGGCTACCACCCTGTCCACATCGGCGACGCCTTTTCAGACGGTAGATACATCGTAGTCAGAAAACTCGGTTGGGGTCACTTTTCGACCGTGTGGCTCGCCAAGGACACAAAGTAAGGAAGCGCCGACCTCCTTCGTCCCCCCACTTCTTATGTGATTTTATTTTATTCCTAAAAATCAGGTTGAACCGCCATGTCGCCCTCAAAGTCGTCAAATCAGCCCCAAGATACACAGAGACCGCCCTGGACGAGATCAAGCTCTTACAACGTCTCATCACCTCTTCCACGCCTCCAGTTCAACCAACTCCCGAGAATCCGAACCCGCCCCCTTCCCCATCGCAGACTCATCCTGGCAGATCACACGTCATATCCTTCCTCGACCACTTCAAACACAAGGGGCCAAACGGCACCCACGTCTGCATGGTATTCGAGGTCCTCGGCGAAAATCTCCTCGGCCTCATCAAACGTCATCAGAACAAGGGCGTTCCCATGCCCCTCGTCAAACAAATAGCAAAACAAGTATTGCTCGGTTTAGACTACATGCATCGCTGTTGTGGGGTCATTCACACCGGTCGGTGCCTTACTTCAGACGAACTTGTCGGCAAACGATAATTTTTCGACCCAGACTTGAAGCCAGAAAATGTGCTCATCTGCATCGACGACGTCGAGTCCATCATCGAAGCCGAGATGGCTGCCTCCGCCAACGCTACCTCCCCTCCATCGCGGTTGATCGGCGTACCTCCCTCCAAAGGGCGCGGGGGAAACCAGACTCCACGCTCCGAGTCGGTCTTCATAACTGGGTCACAACCGCTCCCATCCCCCTC
The DNA here is from genome assembly GCA_038090035.1 of Xerocomus nothofagi. Lineage (NCBI taxonomy): Eukaryota > Fungi > Basidiomycota > Agaricomycetes > Boletales > Boletaceae > Xerocomus > Xerocomus nothofagi. The sequence continues at coordinate 44,674 of JBBPLY010000056.1, read as the reverse complement.
CTCATCCTTTGGGAGCAGTCCCATGTTCGACAAGCTTGCGTTTGGCATGAGCAAGATAGACGGCGAAGCGACGTCGAAGTCGGGCTCTCTAGGCTCCGTTTCTGTCACGAAAGAGGCTACCTCTGGATCCGTCCCGGCCACTGGCCTAGGCATCACAGAAGGAAGTTCAAGTTCCAGGAGAGCAGATTCTACCGAGGTCACGGCAAACCGATTTTCTAACGTTTCCCTCGATTCTGGGTTCAACAAAGCCACCTCACCTCACCCAGCACACCCGCCAGGACCATCACTGCTCACCCAGATGGCGCCTGACCATCCCACGGCTAGTTCCTCGCAGTCGCACGCGCCATCCACCACGAAACCTGCTGGTTCAGTCGATCCAATCCCTTCAGATCCAAAGCTCTCTACGTCCATCATGTCCGGAGAATCACCCCAGCAAAGCTTTGGCGATGCGTCAACGGCCTCGAGCATGCTTGAAGGCATGGAAAAAATCACCGTGAAGATCGCAGATCTAGGAAACGGTACGTAATGAGGGTCGCTCCCTCGAACGTCGTTATCTCGGCCCTCATATCTCGTCCCCTCAGCGACATGGACGGAACACCACTTTACGGACGATATACAGACACGACAGTATCGCTGCCCCGAAGTCATTCTGGGTGCAAAATGGAATTCGAGCGCCGACATATGGAGCGTTGCGTGTGTGGTGAGACGGCTCACACCGAACGGCAGGATCGCCGTCTGACTGTTCTTACGCCACAGACATTTGAGCTCATCACGGGTGGTGATTACCTGTTCGATCCGGCTTCCGGATCACGCTATGGTAAAGACGACGACCATATCGCCCAGATCATCGAACTCGTCGGCGAGGTTCCCAAAGCGATTGCGTTTTCTGGTAAATACAGCTCAGAATTCTTCAATCGGAAGGGTACGTGTGCTTACCAAATTTCCCTTGCGCGGTCGTGCACATGGCTTACAGTGGCGGCTCCATCCTAGGTGAATTACGACATATCAACAAGCTACGTTTCTGGCCACTCGATGCCGTGTTGCACGACAAGTACCTGTTTCCTAAAGAGGAAGCGGATGCGATTTCCGCAATTCTGTCACCGATGTTGCGTCTCTACCCGGATAGGAGAGCCAAAGCGGCTGAATTGGTCCATCACCAGTGGCTTGATGGGATTGTTGTCCAAGGCGAGGTAGACGTCATACGTCGTGCGGAGGAAGAGGAGGCTACTCGTCGACGACGTGCGCAATCTCAGGCCACTGGTCGGAACGAGAGCCCGATCGGAAAGTCGGATGTGGATGCGATGAAGCCTGTCGACGAGGACATTGGCGCAGGCGAACCAGAGCCGGAGCAAGAAAGCTCGGCCGTCCAGCCCGCACATCATCAACCACCCGTCCTGTCCGCTCCTCCAGCGCCGTCGTTGGGAAATGCGCCATCGTCCAAACCTGCGCCCAAGTCTTGATGATTTGTAGCTTGACTTCCGTGCCCTGTTTATCCCCGCCCTCTCCAGTCCTCGATAATCATATATCTCATACAGATCTGACGGTATTCTGCATCCAGGTTCATCTCGACTTGGTATGATCTACGTGCCCGTTTAATCCCCACGACATCGACGATGCACGCCGTCTTGTTTGCTCTATTTTCCTTTCATTTCCGTCTTGTCTTGCTCACTCCATTTTTCTCTCGTCGTCTCTCTGATTCGTCCCTCACGTAGAGAGATACCAAAGAATGCAGCTAGAAACTTACCTGTCTTGGGGTTTTACCCACGGACTCGAGCGTTGTTGTTGGAATATGGTGGATGTATGTCGAACGAAAAAATATGTAATGTGTCATTAATAGCAAACCGCATCCATTTCGTTGCGCCGTGAACGCGAGTACGAAATTACTTGCTCGTATGAGAAGTCGTCTGGCTTACGTATGCAGGTTGATCCTTATCGGCAGTTACTAAACACATCTTCAGACTTGTCGGAGTTTATATTAGGGCGGACTTGCCGTTTTCCATCGCCGTCGACTCCCGAGCGAGCATAGCGCAAAGTCTTTAATCCGTGCGTGTTTAGTAGAGAACTGCCCCCGTTTTTGCGTGCGTAAATGTAAATTTCTGTCGGTTCAGGATAGGATTACCCTGCTGCCAACCGATTCGGGGATTCAAAGTTGGATCTCAGAACAGTGACGGCAGACTCGGCATGGTGATGATCGTTTCAGCCGTCCGTCGATCTTTTGGAGCCACTGGGAGAGCCATTGGATGACCGGGACCTTTTTTGTCGTGAACCACTTTCATCTTTTCGTTCTTGGTTTGCGATTTTGACCCTCTTGTTTTTCAACGTTAGTACGACAAGAGAAGTTTGCGTTGCTACTCGACTTGCTCATTCTTCGCGCAATTGGAACGTCACTGACCGCGCTCGTACATTCTTAGAACTGCGCCTCTACGACCTGTAGCAGAAATCCCGGAAGCATTTTGCACGAATTTCCTTGCGCCGGAAGCCCAATTGCAAGCGTCCATCGATGCATCTCATGAGTCATGCGGCGGTTCTAACCGCGATAACGCCACGTCCGAGGCGGCCCATATGATGCATGATTCATGATAGGCCTTTAAAGCGCCGAGAAACGAGTTTCAAAGCGACATATATATATTTCAGACAAGCCTGAGCGATAATCGCTCGCTCACATCATGACGCTGCCGGATGCCTCCGAACGAACTTCCCAAACGCTCCCCACCGTCCAGCGTGCAGCCCAGATACACACCTTTGGAGAGCCACTGTCTATCCTCACTGCTCGTCCCGTCCCAGAACCCACGCAACTCAAACCCAACGAATGTCTCGTCAAGATCGAGTATGCGGGCGTCTGTCAAAGCGATCTGCACGCTCGGAATGGCGACTGGGGATACAAGCCCACGTTACCGCGCATTGGAGGCCACGAGGGCGTGGGCACCGTCGTGGCCATCGGCGCTGGAACAGTCGAGAGCATAGTCAGTTTGGGAGATAGAGTCGGGCTCAAGTGGATGGCGCGGACGTGCTTGCATTGCGAGAATTGTCGTTCGGGGAACGAAACGAGTGAGTACACCGATAACGTCCGTACATCGCGCATCGCGAGGCTTGACGCGTACGTGTCCGGCTCTTATTCTTGTTGTCGCTAGGTTGCGCTGCTCAACTCATCCATGGTTATACCGTGGACGGAACGTTCGCCGAATATGCGGTGAGTAGTATATCTGCAACGTGCTGTCGACGTTTCCGTGTGATCGTTTACGCGCTCCAAGGTTTCGTGGACTTACTACGTCACTCCTATCCCCAAGTCGCTGGACAGCGCAGCCGCAACGTCCATCCTTTGTGCTGTGAGCATTTCTCCTACTGTTCCCACGGCTCCCCTCTCCTGACGAACGAACGATGTGCGTTCTAGGGCTTGACGGTCTACAAAGGCCTCAAACGCATCGACGTCCGTGTTGGCAGTTGGATCGTGATTTCCGGCGCGGGCGGTGGTCTTGGTCATCTCGGTGAATAAAGTCCTATTCCCGATGCTACGCTCTTGCTCACGTCCGTCTAGCGATACAATACGCTATCGCGATGGGTTTCCGCGTCGTCGCCATAGGCATGTCCCCTCTCGTTACTTGCACCAACACCACGATCTCCGTCTGACGGATTTATACCACACAAACACCCATCCATAGATAGCGGCGAGGAGAAGCGTAAACTGTGTCTCTCCCTCGGAGCCGAGAAATGGATCGACTTTAAGGAGAGCGGGGACAAGCTCGTGGGAGACGTCATTGCGGCGACCGACGGGCTTGGGCCCCACGCAGCGCTCATCTCTGCCGGAGCAGTCAGTTTTATCTTTTCAATGCTGTTCTACACGCACTCGCTGAGGATCGGACCGTACTTCGTCGCTGGTCGTCCGTTTGGGTCTCACGCTCTGCTGCCTCGTCTATTACCCAGGTTACGCCATGTATCCAGGCGTGCTACTACGTCCGACGAACGGGGACGATCGTCCTCGTAGGACTACCGTCGGCGACTCTAACGTTCCAAGTACCCCTTGGAATCATAGTCGGCAAGGTCCTTCTTTCCTTTGCGTGTCAACACGACGGAGACTGATGCTGGACGACATCAGGAACTCAAGCTGCTCGGATCCGCGATCGGGCAAGTACCACGTTCAATTAAACGCACCCAATGGACGTCGCGCCACTGAAACTTTTCTCTTTTATTTCGTGCCACAGGTCCCGCCAAGATGCTATCGAGGCCCTGGAACTGGCTGCAAGGGGAAAAGTGACTTGTCATTCTGCCCTCCGAAACCTGGAGGAACTCGAGACGTACGTCCAACAAGCTCTAACGTTTGTTTCGTGCCTACTCACGCAAACCGTCTGGTTCACTTAGCGTGTTTGGGGAGATGGAGAGGGGTGAGATTGCAGGGCGAGTGGTCTTGAAGCTCTGAACGCCTCCTTTTTGAAAAAGGCACGTCGCTTGGTTGCTGGCCGGCTCGGGGATCCGACTTGTTCTGCATCTTCTCGCTGTGATGCCGGACACGATGGGTCCCCCCGCACGCCATGCAAGTGCGATGGTGAATCGAATCGGACATACGTGTAAAAACTATGTAAACACTAAGCGACCCGGCTTCTTCCCGCCTTTCTGTCCATGCGATTTGCCGTCGACAAAAAGGGAGAAGGGGTACCACCGTCGGGAATCAAGACGACTTTGCTTTACTGTACACATCCAGCGCACCGCACACGCGCGGAAGGTGCCTCCGCAACCGATTGATCTCGGATCTATACCCCTGCACGACCCCGGCTCGTCGACAAGGCATCGATGGAGAGGAGCACGTGGACCCACCTGGTTGACGACAGATTGCCCGTCTTTCAGATATACCATAAATATGTCTTGCTCTCTCGTCAGCTGTCATCAGAGTCGCCATTTCGTTTTGTAAAAAAGAAGGCATCGTCAATACGATCGACGAGGTTTCCAGGATAATCAGACCGAACCTCTGCAAAGACGGTGTTGAGAATATCGATGCGGCGCGCAAACGCACGTAGGTCGTACACGAGCGCGTCCACGGTTCTGGGGAGCGCTGCCAACTCGGCGTGCTCGACGGTAGGAGGGCAGAGACGTTTGCGCTCTGGAAGGGTTGGCGTTGCAGGAGCCGGACTCGCTTCCCTCGGTGGTTGAGGTGGAGAACTGACGCGCGAGGGAAACACCGCCATTTCCGCCATGCGCTCTAAATGTAGGGTGTGGTCACTAGCACGGTACGCAGAGCGTAATGAATTTCAAGCAAACAGAGACGAGGGGGTTTCTCTCACACGCAAGCATGGGAGAACGTGCCGAAAGACGCGGTGATGATGGAGAAACCGATGACAGGCTGAGGATATGGCCGGACATTGGGCTGGAGATGGATTCGAATCGGATAATCGCTCTGTAGGATTGATCACGACTTACATGTTTCCATTTCCTGGAACGGTCTATGTCATTCGATGGTGCTATCGACGAGAGGAATCGTGTCGTACCATAACGGGCACGCATCCCCGTTCCCCTTTCCCACTGAGTGACTCTGCTTTTGCCTTTGGGAGGGTGGAGGAGCGAATTCTGGGTGGATCGTCCGACGGAAATTCTCTAGTTTTTTGATGAGGTCATCTGCGGAAGTCCTTTGATTGACCGCTGAATTTCGTTCTCGTTGCAGCAGCTTGAATAGAAAGCACGTCATATTCGCCTCGGTGGAGACTCATGAACGACGAACATACTTTGGACGCATTGACCAGTTCCTGAAGCCTGTCTTGCACCGCCACGTCTGGCTCTGACAAGAAATCGAGAACGACTTCGTTGAAATCTACATACCACCGCGTCGAGGGTCAAGAATCGGTTTAGATTGTTCGCTCAAGCCATGCTGGGAATAAACAAGAAATTTTACCTTTAGCGGCCACAAGCGCAACACCCGCGATGTTTCTGGATTCCCAGACTAGCGCCTCGAATTTCTGAAAAGATGGTGTCTCTTTTAAGCGGCGATATGCGGTCGTGCGGTCGACATGACGAACGTGACACAAGGTGAGCGTTGTTTTTTGGTGTTCGAACTCGGCACCCGTAAACACAACGTCACGGATACGTCTGAAACGCGAGTCGAGCCTTTGTCCCTCGGAGACAAGCGCTAGGATCTTGACGGCGAGGTCGTCAGAATCACTGAACGGTAATTCTGTATTGGGATATCGGGGTGGCCTGTTTTCTAGTGAGTAATGTCATGTATAGGATGTCCGGGAGCGGGAACGCACTCCACGCAAGCCTGAGCGGACGCTACAATGGTAGAGTATGGAGGAGGGCTGTCACCAGACATGAAGACAAAGTTGAAGGACACTCGGATGAGGGACTGAAATAATGATGTCGCTGCAGAAGCAATCGACCTGAGTTCTCGACAGCCACCCTGAAACCTCCTGTTGAGCCACATGTTTGGGACACATGCATTCCGACACGATCCAAGTTTCAAAACGTCGGGCGTATCTGTATAATGTGACGTTCGCGATGGTTAATGGTTACTCTCATCATACACACTCTTCTGGTATGTCACGGTGGTTAGACGCTATCAAACGAAAGTTGGAATGACCTTCGTTGTGTTGAGGCAGCATTGTGATTCGAAAGAAAATGAGTTGATCGCCGCAAACAAGGGCGCCCATCTCCGCGCGCAGCCTTTCCAAAGGCGCCGGGGGGGTTAGACTTGTCGTGCGACGCAAAACTTGAAGGAACCGACTGAAACGGCAATGGGTTCTTTCAAGTTGTACAACACCCGATATCCGCCCAAATATGGTATGCGACGGTATCACAACTTGAAAGTGCTGTAAGTATGATTGAAGTTCCGGTTAGCGCTGAACGCTGAACCCTCCGACCTGACCATGAACAACGAATCTACAGCAAACATTTGATCGATACGTCCATGCACATGCCTTGAGGTTCACACATTGCCTCATCCCAACTCGCCAGGTTCTGTCACGGCGAAACTTTTCCATAACCGCCCACCGTTCGTATATTGTGGTGCTCCAATTTTGTTGAGGCGCCCAGGATGTTGTCCTGCTGCAAATTGAATTCCTCGTTACGACATCACCCTTCTTGCAGATATTTCACATTCCTTAGAGCCTTCTGCAGGGCCGTTCGCCACATCGCGGCCCATCAGCCTCGAACATGCGTCGATGGATATAATACCCATCGTCAGCAACCAGTGGAGTAGACATGCCCAGCGTCGCAGCGTTCCCTATGGCCACTCCGAACGTCCTGTATCAACCAGAACAAACCGATTACTCCTTCACCCCGGCTAAGCCTCGGAAAAACGCTAGGCAGTCCACAGCCCGGAATACACCCACCCCAAATGCTAATCTTCGAGCAACCCTTCAGGACTTGACCAATGTCGCTCGTGACCTTCCAGCCGAACAGGCGCTCTGTTTAGAGATCGAGAAGCTATGCATGGCGACTCTCACCATAGACCAAACCTTCTACGACATCGGAAGAAAATTGTCTGATGCGTCGAAGGAGCAGAATGAGCGCGCCGACCTTTACGACACTTGTCGTGCCTTGGAAACTCGGTGGAATGAGCATCATATGGCGAGCTCCTCTTTTCATGAACGGCAAGGGGAAACTCACCTCAAATGCAGAGGTATCGAAAGCTCCTCTGGCGCTCCAGGGACTTTGCTGGGGAAGCACAAGCTGCCGTTGACGGTACGATTTACGATTTTGTGACACTCAACGACTCGGTTTATCCTAGTATTGTAGACTTTCGCGAAGCGGTCTTGCCCCTGTTGAGGGATCAAGACATGACCAAGTCAGAAAAGCAAGAAATCGTTCAAGAGAGAATAAAGGTAGATTCTAGTATCAGGTCATTTTCCCGTCCTTACCTTGACTCAGGAACATCGCAAACACTATGTCAAGATTGTAGGACGTCTCTAGATGTTGTCGAGTTCCTTTTCGCTCATCGATCGGCTTATAGTTCTTGACTTTGGTAGAGCTCTGGATACCTACATCGATGACTTCTCACGAGTTGTCGAAAGTCTTGGGGTTGGCGAACAAATTACGAAAGTCGATGGTCTCGAGGATAGATTGCGCAATGCGAAAGGTGCCATGGAAGAGTAAGTCATATCCTTCACGGTCTTCCAAGTCTCGTCTCCTTGTTTGATCAGCGCTAGCCGAAACGTATGACCTACTTCTAATGTGCTACCAGTAATTGTCTGACGTGATGGACAGGTCAAAGAATTGGGATGGAAATTCGCAACGGACGTTGCCGTCTCTGGAATCGCGCTTCTGCTTGCCCTCGTGGTTCCGGCATTGTGGACAAAGCTCGCCAACGCTTCTGTGAGTAAGTCGATGCACTCAGAACAGTAGCTAACTCATCTCCCTCCTCAGACCTTTGGTATCGACTATACGAACGTCAAGAATTCCGGACTTCAATTCCTCGAAGCGCGGAGGCGATGCGATCGTACGTCCCCCTTGGCTATATGCACCATATTATTAATCACTGGTCGATCAAGTGGACGTCGCGAATTACAAAAAAATCAGGACTGAGTACGAATCCGAAAGGGCTTGCCTTGGTCAAATGGTGAAACTAGAATCTGCCCTTCATGACTCAAGGCCGCTCGTCCAAGAGGTGACCGCGAAGCTAGGTATTTTTGCAAGCGTATGGGCCGTGGTACGTTTCCCGGAGCATTTTGCTTTGGGTAATCGGGAAGCTTATTGTCCTTGCATGATTCAGATCACGGCGGACATACGGAAACTGAAGAACTCCCTTCATCATGCAGAAGATCGCACGTCTCGGGTGAAAACATGAATTTCTTGAACATGGAACGTGTCCGCTGATGCTTTTTTCGACTCAGTTATTCGTCATACGTGTTCAGAGGTTAGAGAGACTGTACGGATACCTCAGTCAAGCACTTTATCACTATCAAGTCACGGTTCAGCTTCCTCAGTAAATGAATATACGGCGGAGAGACAAGACTGGCACTTTTTTTTCCGCCTCGTCTCCTGAACCTACGAGTACGTATGTAGTCCTTTTGGTTTCGATTCGTATAGTATTTGAAACTTCGAGCTCGTTCCTCAAGTTCAAGTGTCGGCCTTGGTACATAGCCTCCGAGTCAATGATGTCCTCGACGTAGGTGGTAGGTGCAACGCGAACTTGTGGCCAAAGAGATGAGAAAGAGTTGGACATATCTGTTCCCGCAAACGAGTTCGTGTCAATGGGCGTCTCAACTGGAGGAAAAGAGTGTGCTATAGATGCTTATCACGAAACTCAACTAAAAGGGTTTGACTTACATATAGAGGTTATCCGGGGACCTGACTACTAGGTACACTGTGACTCGAAAGGGGTTTATTCAATTGCCGCGATAAGCTGGCGCCCATCATAACTTAATGTCCGCGCCGCAGCCTGAGGTCGCCGAAACGAACGGGTTAGAGTTGAAGCAATGTTGAAGCTTGAACGCCGCCTTTTAAAGTTTAAAATTTTAAACGAAAAGAGCGGCCAAAATGGGGCGAACACCTAGGACCTGGACCGGTCAGTGCCTTTGATATTGCTGTTGAGGAAATGACGATCTACACGATGAACCTACAGGCTACAGCAATACTGTGTTTCATCCAGCACATGTGTATGCATGTACGTCCCATGCACGAGGTTGTGGGATTCTTGCAACCGATTGCTATCGGGCCTACCATATTTGTGCATAAAGTTCTCCATACTAACTTTATGCAGCCGCTAATCGTTCGAATGTGATTCCACCTCAATTACTCACGATGTGGGCTGTTGAGCGCCCCGGAGCTAGGTAAAGTTGTCCTGGTGGGTCGGAAAATTCGTTACTAAAGTTCCTTGGCTACTTCAACATCAACCTGCTTGCACATATTCACATCCCTCATAGCCTTCTGCAAGGCGTTCGCCACCTCATGGCATCTGCAGAGTCACCCTCAAACGTGTGTCGATGAATATAACAACCTTTCCCACCAAGTCGATGGAGCAAACATGCCTGATATTGTAGCGCTCTCTATCGAGTCCATGGCTGCTCCGTCTATCCAGTATCGACCAGAACATGCCAGTCTCCCAGTGGACACCCCGGCCGAGCCTCGGCAAAACACCAGGCAGTCCACTCCAAGCCCTGATATTCGAGCAACTCTTCAAGAATTGACCGATGTCGCTCGTGACCTTCCAGCCGAACAGTCACTCTGTCTAGAGATCGAGAAGCCCTGTTTGGCGACTCTCACTATAGACGACGCTTTCTATGACATTGCAGGAAGATTGTCTGATGCATCCATGGAGCAGAACAAGCGCGACGAGCTTTACGACACTTGCCACACCTTGGAAACTCAGTGGGATGAACATCACAAGGCAAGCTCTTCTTTTCATAAACTGCAACGGAGAACTCACCTGAAACACAGACATATAAAGACCTCCTCTGGCGTTCCAGAGAGTTTGCTGGAGAAGCACAGGCTGTCGTTGACGGTATGATTTACAATTTCGCGACGCTCGACGACTCAGTTTATCGTGATGTTCGTAGACTTTCGCGAATTGGTCTTGCCTTCGTTGAGGGATCCGGACATGACCAGGTCAGAAAAACAAGAAATTATTCGAAGCCAAATAAAGGTAGACTCTGGTATCAGGTCATTTTCCCGTCCTTACCTTTTTCAGATACTCCAAGATACAGCGCAACCATCGCAAAAACTATGTCAAGATTGTAGGATGTCTCTAAACGTTGTCACCTTCCCTCTTGCTCATCGATGCGTTTGTAGCCCTTGACTTTGGTAGAGCTCTGGATACTTACGTTGACAAGTTCTCTCGAGTCGTCGAAAGTCTTGGGATTGGCGAACAAAATACGAAAGTCGATGGACTGGAAGATAGACTGCGCAGCGCGAAAGGCGCCATAGAAGTGTGAGTCATACGCTTTGCCACCTTCCAAGTCTCATCTCCTCGTTTGATTAGCGCCAGTCAGGAGGTGTGACTTATTTCTAACGTGCTGCCAGCCACGTCCTGACGTGACGGACAGGTGAAAGAACTGGGATGTAAATTTGCGACGGACGTCGCTGTCGCTGGAATCGCACTTATGCTTGCGTTTGTGATCCCTGCGTTGTGGACGAAACTCGCCAACGCTTCGGTGAGCGAGTCGATGGTATCCTCCCAGAACGATAGTCAACTCAACTCCCTCCTTAGTCCTTCGGGATCGACTATACGAACGTCAAGAATTCCGGACTTCAGTTCCTCGAAGCGCGGAGGCGATGTGATGGTATGTTCCCTTGGTTATACACGCCATTGAACGAATGGCTCACCTGGCTGGTCGATCAAGTGGTGGTCACGGAATACAATGTGACTAGGGCTGAGTGCGACTTGGAAAGGGCTTGCCTCAATCAAATGGTGAAACTAGAATCTACTTTTTATGACTCGAGGCCTCTCGTCCAAGAGGTGACCATAAAGCTAGGTATTTTTGCAAGCGTATGGGCCGTGGTACGTTTCTCGGAGCGTTTTGCTTTGGGTAATCGGGAAGCTTATTGTCCTTGCATGATTCAGATCACGGCGGACATACGGAGACTGAGGAACTCCCTTCACCTTGCGGAAGATACTACGTCTCAGGTGAAAACGTTAGATTCTTGGACGGAGAGCGTGTTCGCTGATGCTTGTTCTGTTTTGATCCAGTTGTTCCTAATACGTGTTCAGAGGCTGGTGAAGCTGTACGGATACCTCAGTCGAGCGCTGTTTTACTATCAAGTCACGGTTCGGCTTCCTCACTAAAGATGATTCGGCAGAGAGAACTGGCACTTTAGTTTTCCACCTCATCTCCTGAATCTACAGGGACGTAGTCCTTTTGGTTTCATCTTGTTTAGTATCAGAAACTTCGAGTTCCTTCCTCAAGTGCCGGCCCCGGTATCGTCCACGTCGCTCTTGGCGCACACAGTAGAAATAGGTGTACGAAAGACGGCACTGGCTCATCATGCGAGCTCTATGGTCAGAAGAGATAGATACGAGTTCGAGCCAGCCATAAATACCTGAATCCATTGGCCAACGGGTGTAGCAACGTCGAGGGGACGGGGTGCTGTGGAAACATTTGACTGGTGATGATAAGATGGCGAGACGGATGGAGACACGTTAGACGGGATGATTGGAAGTCGAAGGCGGATGGATACGGGCAGTTGGTTGGGTGGTCGTGCACAAAAGGTGCAGTGTGTTCGATTAACGATGATCAGACGGTGATAGCGTTGCGGGCACGTAAGTCACGATGGGAGAGCGCTGGGGACATTTGTCTCGTGAGACGAAACACGGCGGATGGATGTGGGGCAGTGGTTGTAAGGTTGTTGAATAGGGCCCGCCGAGCCGGATGTCAAGGTTCGGATTAGAGCCTACGGTCAATATGGATACACCCGGGAGAAGAAACGCAGACGAGTGACATGTCCTCACAATGTTCGACGAATCGAGCCGCGTGCTGGACCAGCACGAACTCTTGGGCGTGTTGGGGTTATAAATGGCTGGGGTAGGACCTCCTACGCGCAACTGGTAGTCAGGCTCTGATCATGAGAGGGGGTGTAGAGCATCAGGTCAGCGAATCTGCTTGACATATGATCGAACGAGGGCAACTGAGGTGGAGAACGAAGATGGGATGGACGGATTGGCTCAGCACATATTGGGCTACAACATACTCAGGTTACTGCGCGCGCTAGCATAGGGTGGTGGTCGCGACCACCGTCTTATGTGGTTCATGCGCTCAACGCGCAGTCAGTTTGTAAGGTAGGGAGTGGGACATGTTACCGGCACGGGAAGTGCCCTCAACGGGAGTAGTCGATGGTAATGCTGTACACATGTCGGTAATGCATCGAGGACGCTGCCATGTGGGTGTGGGATCGTAATAAGAATGGTTCGAGTGATCGAGAATGCGGTGGAGCACGGCCCATGGAGCGGTTGCGTTCGGAACGGTGACGAATTGGAAAATAGTGGCGGTGATATGTGCGGGTGTGGAAACCATGTCAGAAGTTGTCAGTTGGAGATCCGGGTGCCGTGTTTCCAGGTCGTAGCGGGCTAGTTGAAGATGATGTACAAGTACTATCTCATGAAGCATGGGCCCGGGTTGGGGGGGTTCGTCCTACCCGGCCAAAATATTTCCTGTTCGCGGTTTGGGTAGTACTGTACATACAATCGTACGAATAAAATGCAGCAAACCTTTTCTTTGATGAGGCCTTGGCTGCTCTGCAGTCACATTTGCGGCAGCTGCGGATTCGTAGACGCGTCACGGTGAGCTTCAAGCTCCTGACATCACCCGTTTTGGATTCAAGCTGCTTATCAGGCTACATATTTGGTTACGGTGCTGTACTCATGTTTTGCAGCACTCGTGCCTGTTCAAGCGGGTTTCTCGTTCCCGATAAGCTTCCAGGTACGTTCGCTCTAAGAACACCTGCCACGATCACAGCAGTGCATGTTGGAGCACCACCCGGCGCGGCACCAATCATTTGTACTAGTTGGTCTGAGTCCGAGTGTAACGAGCGTAGCCAAACGGGGCACCGCGGCAGACGGTGCGACCGAGCCATACGATTCACTGCAGGTACTCGTCGTTGAGCGACGAACCCTCAACCCCATCCATACCCCTTACAACCGTTATCGTATATAAGGACTCTACTTTCATGTACATGGGCAGTCGACTTTGAATCAGCAGAGGACGTTACCCAGTTGAAAAAGATGTAACAATCGCATTGTGCGTGATCCACTACGCTAGGTAAGTTTCCCTTGCTGTGCGTCTGAGTGTCGTCGAGTCACCCCTGGCTTAGGGCTTGTTTGTTTCTGTCCACAGCCCCCCCCCCTCCGGTCGTTCTTGTGGACCATGATCAGCCCCCCCCCGGTCGTTCTCGTGGACCACGAAAGACGATCCGGCCTTTCGTGGTCCACGAGAACGGCCGGAGGGGGGGGCTGATCATGGTCCACAAGAACGACCGGAGGGGGGGGGGGCTGTGGACAGAAACGAACAAGCCCTAAGCCAGGGGTGACTCGGCGACACTCAGACGCACAGCAAGGGAAACTTACCTAGCGTAGTGGATCACGCACAATGCGATTGTTACGCCGAGCTTGCTGCATAGGAACGAATCATCCCGTTTTGGAATGAGACACGAGTCAATGTAGTGTTTATCGTCGACTGCATTCACCTCAGGTACGCACTAACCGTTACTTTGCATGAGGTAATTGGTCTTAGAGGTTGGTCCGCAGCCAGGGCGGAATAACATTAATTCCGATTGGGAGATGGTAGATGAAACCAGGGTTGCAGGAGTTTGAGAAGCCTGATCTATCAACACGAGTATACATAGAACACTCCATCAGACGTGTCACGTTTTAAATGGCCGCTGGCGAAGATGGGCCTGTGAGAGTGGCATCCCAGAGTTATTGATACCCAGGACAATATCGGGATTCGCCGGTGCGGAGACTGTCAGAGTCGGGCTACTCATAGTACTAATCAGTTAGGTCACTTTCTCTCCGTTAAAGAACTTCCGTCCGAAAGGGGGACAAAACCTCCGAAAGGTAGCGCCAGAAGCGCCATCTATTCGATATTAGATCCCAAGTCCTACGACCGTGCTACGACGTGACTAACCCAGACGCCTGCTGACCAACCCCTTGCCTAACCTGGCTACCCCTGACACCGTGACTGCCACAATGTCTGCCGCTCCTAGATACAAGACGTGGTAGTAGCTTATCCGTAATATACAATATTAGAGTGTTAATACGAACTCGTTTGCGCAAATCGATTTGCTAGCAAGGCATATCCAACCCCCTAATCGTGATTCAGATACTCGTGGGGTAGATCGAACATCGTACTATTTGTCTCCCGACGGTAAAGCTCACGCTGCCGCGAATCTTATTTCTTTGGCGGCGATTTGCATTAGAATTTAGAGTACTTACCGTGTGCGCGAACTTGAGGCGTCGTGGATGATGTCAAGGCCAACAGCAACGAATTCGAATTCGATAGTATAATTATTAGTATTACGAATCGAGACTAAAACGGCTCTGTTCTGCAGACTCAGGAGGCGAGAAGCGCCAGCCTTCTCTCCACCGCACGCCTTTTACTGAGGAGGCTTAACCGTGACCTGATAGTGACGAAGCGCTTGACTGAGGTATCCGTACAGTTTCTCCAGCCTCTCAACGCGTCTTGTGAACAACTGTGTCGGGAAGGGCAAATAGCATCAGCAGACATACTCCACGTTCGAGAGTATAGGGTCTTCACCTGAGATGTGGAATCTTCCGCCTGGGGAAGGGAGTACTCCAGTTGCCGTATGTCCGCTGTGATCTGAGTCACGGAATGTCAATAAGCACCTCGACTTTTCCAAAATCTGAGCAACGCACCGTGGCCCACACGCTTGCAAAAAGGTTTAGTTTCGCGGTCACTTCGTGGACGAGTGGCGCTGAGTCTTGGAGGGCAGTTTCTAGTTGCATCATTTGGGAAAGGCAAACCCTTTCCAGATTGTACTTCGTCCTAATCTCTTTGTATTCCGTGATCGCCACTTGATCAACCAACCAGATGAGTGATTCATTCTATAGTGCACGTAGCTGAGGGAACCTACCATCACGCTGCCTCCACCCATCAAGGAGCTGATGTCCGGAATTCTTGACATTCGTAGAGTATGGAGAGGGAGGTAAGTTTGCTACTGTTTTGAGCGTATGGATTTACTCACCGCAGCGTCGTCGATTCGGAGCTTTCTCCACAATGCAGGGACCAGGAATGCGAGCAGAATCGCGACTCCAGCGACAGCAACGTCCATTGTGAATTTCCATGCCAATTTTTTAACCTGGTCACCACGTCAGGAAATTGCTGGTAGCAAATTAGAAGTAGGCCGCACCTCTTGACTGGCGCTGATTACACAAGGAGATGAGACTTGGAAGATTGTGAAGCGTATGACTTACACTTCCATGGCGCATTTCGCGCTACACAGTCTGTCTTCCAGTTCTTGGATCTTCGTAGTTTGGTCGCCAACAAGTCTTTTGACGTCTCGAGAGAACATATCGATGTAGGTATCCAGAGCAACACCAAAGTCATGGACTACAAACGCTTGATGAGCGAGAAGGAACTCGACAACAACTAGAGACATCCTACACTCTTGACTCAGTTTTTGTGATGGTTGTGACGTGTCCTGGAGTACCTAGGCCAAGGTCAGGACGGAAAAATGACCCGGTACCAGAATCTACCTTTATTTGGTTTTGAATGATTTCTTGTTTTTCTGACCTGTTCGTGTCCGGATTCCTCAACAAAGGCAAGACCAATTCGCGAAATTCTACGAACGCCACGATAAATCGTTTGAATGTCACGAAATTATAAATCATACCATCGACGACAGCTTGTGCTTTCCCAGCAAGTTTTCTGGAGTCCCAGAGGAGGTTTTTATACGTCTGTATTCCAGGTGAGTTTTCCCTAGTGGTTCATGAAAGGAAGAACTTGCCGTATGATGTTCGTTCCATTGAGTTTTCAAGGCACAGCAGGTGTCGTAAAGATCGACCTGCTGCTCGTTCGATGCCTCGGACAAATTTCTTGCGATGTCACAGAAAGCTTTGTCTATAGTGAGAGTTGCTGCACAGAGCTCTCCGATCTCTAGACAGAGTGCCTGTTCGGCCGGAAGGTCACGAGCGACATCGGTCAAGTCCTGAAGAGTTGTTCGAAGATCAGGGCGCGGTGTGAATGCATTCTGGGCAGCAGACTGCCTGGAAACCTGAGTTTCCAGGCGATTGGTTTTTTCTGGCCGATACCGGATAGTAGACAGAGTAGCCATCATGATGGAGTAAATAGTACTAGGGAGCGATGTGAGCTTTGTTCCATTGGCTCGCTGGCGAAGTGTGTTATATCCATCAATGCATCATGTTCGAAGGCGATGCCACAAGGTGGACAACGCCCTGCAGAAGGCTTTGAATGATGTGAATATTCTGTAAGGATTTCAGCTGAATTCGATTTGCAGTAGTTTCCCAAGGACTATGGGCGTTCGACAGTTTATTGTATTATGATGGGCGTCAACTTGGCTTATCGGCGCGGCGATCAACTTGGCCTCATTTGAATCACAGCGCAGTCTCAATACATCACTGGCTGTTCTAGCACTCGTTGAATAATCTCATAGTATTAATGGTTTAAGATCACGAGCCTCGGACGAAATCCCTTAGATCTGCGTGAATAAGCCTCCAATCGTCCGCCTCTCGCGGCTCGCCCTTCCTCGGACCCTGAAGCCTGCAGACCTGCACTGGCAGCGCCTGCCATCGCAATCTCCCTTGTCATCACTCTCCGGTCCGAGCGCCTTCATCATTGGCTTCCTATCACATTAACGTGCGACATCCATCCGAGTGATCGGGTGCCAGTTTAGCTCTTTGCGTGCTGTATGACTTTTAGAAGGATGAACCCGTGCACAACTACTCCGACACGCGCATCGGATAATACCGGACACATTCCTTTTTGAGTTCTATCGCTCTCACTTGTGCTACCCTTCACGCTCGTTATATTCGGCAGGGCTTCTATCTCGTCGACAAACTTTAGTTGTGCACGCGAGCAGGAGCACTTATTCGGACGTGTCGATGTCTGCGTGCTTGCTCGCACGCCCTCGCCTCATCCGAACCCCACGTTCACCCCACGTTCACCCCCTGGCCCCCAGCGCTTACCTCACCCGCTCTGTTTGCGCGCACTCAAGCACGAGCACATACAAAGGACCCGAATAGCTTTTCGATGATGATGAGACTCATGTGACGAAAAGACCTCGACAAGCCTCACAAGTAGCTGAATGGACAGGAAAAACACACACTAAAGACAATCTGAGCCTCGCCAACTGTCCCAGACCGCGAGGAAAACATACGAAACTGCCAAAGTACTTTGAGAAGGTAAGGTCGCCAGAGAGAAACACCTATTGGGTTGATTTCCGCACGCTAACAAACCAACATAATGGTCGTGAGAATCATGTCACTGAAACGCCTGCCAAGGGTGCTGGTGAACCATTGGCAACAGCCTGCCAGTGGGGCAACTTGATGATACCTGTTAAACCTTGCCACTGGCAGTGTCCCCAAATTCCGGCGTTGCATTGGGATGTTATGGGCAACCAAATATCCCACTGCATGGCACGTGCGTTTGAGAGCAAATTCCTACTCGGCCAGCCTATTACTTATGTGAAAAAGTAACGTCCTTCGTTGATCAATCTCAAGGAGGCAACGAAGGTAATTAATATTCCCCCTAGTAGCTTTCATCCGATGGCATCTAACCACAACCATGTCGAATATTCACATTACAATACAGATGCGGCCGGTCGTCCAACTCAGTTTGAGATTCGGATGAGTCCGAACACACATTTCCATACATGCGAGAACAGGAAATTCGGATCCTTGAGCTTCAAGTTGAACCTGTGTTGACAACGTCTAACAGTTAAACTAACTAAGTAACTCTGCACCGCTTAACCGCCGGTTCCTTCGTGTCTTGGCCGTGCTGATATTTCTTCGTACTTCGTTTCTGAAACGTATACCCAGGATTATATACCCACATCATTCGCTGTGCGGCCTTTGGTATCAGTAGACGCCAAGATTGCTAGTCAAACACCGTTGAACAGAACTTCAATGAGCCCGCGGATTAAGCTTAAGTTTGGGTAAGGAGTTATCGCGGCTTTCCCAACGAAGGGTATTGATGCCGGTTCGTCTGGTGCTTTGTGACGTTACCGCTCGACCACGTAAGTCATTTGAGAGTTTTGATTGGACGATGCCAACAATAAAGGAAATTTCATGGATTCCATTGCCAGGTTTCGAATTGCCGATGCCCGGCCTGATCAATGGAGAAGTTACTATGGAGCTCCAGGGTCGCTGAGAATCCGTAACACATGAATAGAGTAGTGACCGTTTCTTATATAACTATCCCTATCCGAATGTCCTTCGACCTTCATGTCTGGGGGTAGCCCTCCTCCGTACTCTGCTGTTGTAGCGACCCCTCGGTTGGAGTGCGTTCCTGTTCCCGAACCTCCCATATTTGACATTACTCAGTAGAAAACAGGTCACCCCGATGTCCCAAGATAACATTACCGTTCAGTTGTTCTGACGACCTCGTCGCCAAGATCTCAGCGCTTGTCTCCGAGGGACAAAAGCTCGACTCGCGTTTCAGACATATTCGTCACGTTGTATCAGAGGATGGCAGGTCTGAACACCACGAAACAACGTTCATCCTTTGCCAGGTATGTCATTCCGAGCTCCCGAGTCCCGACCGCATCGCGAGACACCGCTTTGTAGGGATTTGAAGCGTTAGTTTGGGAGTCGAGAAACTTCGCAGGCATTGCGCTTGTGGCTATGAAAGGTGATCTTTCATTCCGAGCGTAGTTCAAGTGAAAGACCGACCCTCGACACTGGGATGTAGATTTCAACGAAATGGTCCTCGATTTCCTGTCAGAGCCGGACGTGGCGGTACAAGACAGACTCAAGGAATTGATTAATGCGTCCAAGGTATGCTTCTCATTAATGAACCTTCACTGAGGCGGATATGATGTACCTTCTATTCAAGTTGCTGCAACGGGCACGGCATTCGGCGACCAATCAAAAACCTGCCTTCGATGCCCTCATCAAAGCACTAGAGGATTTCCGTCGAATGATCCCCTCAGAATCGGATGCTCCAACCGCCGATAGGCAAGAGCAGAGTCACTCGGTGGGGAGAAAACCCGGGGGTACGCGGCCATCAAGGTGCGCCACGGTTCCTCTCCTTGTCGCAAGTAACATCACCTGACACGGAACGTTCGGTTGAAAGGAGACATGTGAGTCGCGGGCATTCCTACAGAGTGATCTTGAGAATCGAATTTACTTTCAGTCAAATTTCGGGACACATTCCGAGCCTGTGAACGGTATCTCGTGCATCACCACACCCCTTGCCGCGTTCTCTCGAACCTGCGTGTGAGAGACTTCCCTGTGAAACTCCGTCTCTGCTTACCTGAAACGTATGTGTTGTATTCCTGTCCGCCTAGTGACTACGCCTTGCGGCTGAAACGCTTGGTAGTATTCCCCTCGCGCGCCGGTTCTCAACCTCAATCACGGAGCCCCACCCATGCACCAAACCCCAGGGGTTTCTACCCTCCCATCATCAAGCATGCCGAGATGACAGCGCTACCCGGTACTGTTGACACGCTCCTGCGCGACCTACGCGCGTTTGCATGCCGCACCGATATTTTCAATACCGTCTTTGCAGAGGTTCAGTCTGATTCTCCTCAGCAGCAGGGTAACAGATGGTAACTCTGATTACAGCTGGCGCGAGAGCAAGACATCTTTATCGTGTACTTGAAAGACGGACAGTCTGTCGCCAACCTGGTGGGTCCACATGTTTTTCTGCATCGGGCTTTTGACAAACCATGATATCGTCTTGGGTGGTGGGTTCATGCGTGCACAGGGGTATAGATCTGAGATCAATCGTTTGCGGAGGCACCTTCCACGCGTGTGCAATGCGCTGGACGCTTACAGTAAAGCAAAGTCACCTTGAATGTCCCCGTTGAACAATGCTGTACTAGTATGCCTCGTTCCCATGCGATCTTAGCGAGACGTTGACCGTTTGCTGTAACGTATGTTCAATTCAATTCACTTACATTATGCATCATACACGTGTATGTGACAGTAGGGTGTATTAATACGAGGGGTCACATCGTGTGCAGCATGGCGCGAGGTAGGACTCGGTCGCTTCCGCAAAACAGAAACCAAACGAAACCTCACCGAAAGGACATGTTCAGAACCTCGAAACCATGCAATCTCGCCCCTCTTCATCTCATCAAACACAATAAGACCAGACGCTTACCTGACTACGCACAAAGAAACAAAGAGGCTCTGGAACGAAAAGAATAAATCATTTATGGTACGTACGTCTCGGGTCTCAGAGAGGGTACGAGCCACTATTCCCCTTACAGCAAGTTCCGTAGCCCCGATCGCCTCTTGGCAGGACCTGTGGCATGGAAGAAAAGCAGGATGAATCAGTGGCGTGACACATGGGGTGCATTCAAAATGCAGTGCTTACCTGACTGCGGATGCGAAGAGCTCAACTTGAAGTTCCTCGCGTCGCCCGCATCAGTATGTATTGACATGCAAAGGAAAGAAGCGTACATTGCCCCCTAGGATTTCAAAGGGGACTTGGAAGTCGCTGGCAGTATCCCCACAAGGTCGATCATCGATCACCTTCGACCATGCAAGCTGTACGCCGGACGTCGTGGAATACACGAGGCGGTTTCGTATGAAAAACCACTGACGAGTACAGCTCGGATCATCATTCGCTTGAATTGGCCATTAAACTATTCATTCACTTACCCGGTATCCCTCAGAGTCGTGAGTTGGTCGTGGCTGTAAAAGAGCGAGGAACGAGCATGGTTCAGAATATCACTCAAGTTATTAATCCTCAGGAGGTTGATCCTATTATGTGGACCACGTGACGTTTTCGAACGACAAGCGGCTTCTTGTGCATGTTTCCATGACAAGTAGTTGCTTTCAAGAGACCTGCGTTGTAGGTTCTCAGCGAGAAGGTCAAACTTGAACGACGCAAAATTCTAATTGCTGAACAAAAAAGCGACCAAACGAGACCTAGTACGTACTGAAGTAGCTGAACGGTCAATCCCTGTTGAGCTACACAACGAAATTTGTGGACAGCATTGAAATGGCAAGTTGTACTTTATCATCATGTGCATGAGGACCGTACTATGTCCATCATGGGCCGTGTCACAGGTTCATTCAACTTGATCACATTGCCAACCTAACTCACCTCCGGTGCTAAAGTTGCCTAGAACCATCAACCATTGTCCGAATGTGGTATCCCATCGATGGCGAGTCACAGGCTGCGCCAACGATTGCGTGCTGAGCGCTGAGCGCCCAGTTGACTTTCCCCCAGCCCGAGTGGTGGGGAATCGTTACCACTTACAAATCGTGTTCCCTAGTTAGAACATCTGCCTCCGAGTCCTTGGACATAGTCACATCCAGGCTGGACCCTCAACGCCTTCGCCACCTTGCAGCGTCACCGGCACCCTCAAACGTGCGTCCATGGATATAAGCCCCATCACTAGCAGCTCAATTGCAACACTCCCTATTGAACTCATGGTTGCTCTGTCCATCCTGTATCGACCGGAACAAATCAATCACCTCTTCACTCCGGCTCAGCCTTGGCGAGAAACTAGGCAGTCCGCAGCCCAGAATACTTCCATACCGAACGCTGATCTTCGAGCAACTCTTCAGGACTTGACCAATGTCGCTCGTGACCACGTTCCAGCCGAACAAGCACTCTGCCTAGAGATCGAGAAGTTGTGTACGGCAACTCTCACTATAGACGAAGCTTTCTATAGCATTACAAGACGACTGTCCGATGCATCCAAGGAACAGAATAGGCGTGTCGACCTTTATGATACTTGCTGTGCCTTGGAAACTCGGTGGAATGAACACCACAAGGCAAGGTCTTCTTCATGAACGGCAAGGGGAAACTCACCTAAAATACAGACATATAAAAACCTCCTCTGGCGCTCCAGAGCGCTTGCTGTGCAAGCACAAGTTGCCGTTGACGGTGCGATTTACAATTCTGTGACACCCGTGACCCGATTTATCCTAGTGTCCATAGACTTTCGCGAGTCGGTCTTACCTTCGTTGAGGAGTCGGGACACGCCCAGGTCAGAAAAACTGAGTATCATTCAAAGCCAAATAAAGGTAGATTCTGGTATCAGGTCATTTCCCGTGCTTACCCTAGCTCAGGTACTCCAAGATACATCACAACCATCGCAAACATTATGTCAAGAGTGTAGGATGTCTCCAGTCCTTTCCGAATTCCTTTTCACTCGTCGATGCATTTGTAGTTCTCGACTTTGGTAAGGCTCTGGATACGTACATCGACGAGTTCTCTCGAGTCGTCGAAAGTCTTGGGATTGGCGAACAAGCTACGAGAGTCAGCCGACTGGAAGCGGAGCTGCGCAGTGCAAAAGTCGCCATGGAAAAGTAAGTCATAAGCTTTGCGACATTCCAGTCTTATCCTTGTTTTGTCAGCGTTAGCCAAGAAGTGCAACCTACTTTTAATGTGCTACCAGCAATTCCCTGACGTGATGGACAGATGAAAGAATTGGGATGGAAATTCGCAATGGACGTTGCTGTCGCTGGAGTCGCGCTTTTACTCATGTTCGTGGCCCCTGCGTTTTGTGCGGTGCTCTGCAATGGGGTGAGTAAGTCGATAGGCCCAAAACAGCAGCCAACTCGTCACCTTCCTCAGACCTTTGGTATCGACTTTATCGCTATCAAGGATTCTGGACTTCAGTTCCTGGAAGCGTGGAGGAGGCGTGATTGTAGGTTCCCCTGGCTATTTGCGCCATAGAATCAATCACTCACCTGACTGGTTGATCAAGTGGTGGTCGCGGAATACAAAGAGATCAAGACCAAGTACGAGTCGGAAAGGGCTTGCCTTGGTCAAATGGTGGAACTAGAATCTACTCTTCATGACTCAAGGCCACTCGTCCAAGAAGTGACCGCGAAGCTAGGAGTCTTCGCAAGCGTATGGGCCGCTGTGCGTTTCCAATCTTTTTTTTTTTTTTTTTTTTTTGCTTCGAGGATCAGGGGGACTTATTGCAACTTAGATCACGGCGGACATACAGAATCTGAATAACTCCCTTCAACATGCGGAAGATCCGACGTCTCAGGCGAGGACGATGGACTCTTGAGCTTAGATCATGTCCGCTGATGCGTGCTCTCTGTTTTGATCCAGTTGTTCACCGTACGCGTTCAAAGGCTGGAGAAAATGTACGGATACCTCAGTCAAGCACTTCGTCACTATCAAGTCACGGTTTGGCTTCCTCAGTAAAAGAGCATACGGCGGAGACGAGACTGGCACTTTTTTCTCGGCATCGTCCCCAGGATCCCAGTGCGAACGCATAGTTCGTTTGGTTACGATTTGTACTGTATTGGAAACTTCGAGTTCCTCAAGTGTCGGACTGTGATCACTGATATCGTCAACGACGTGATAAAATCTGTACTCTTCCTTTTTTCGTTCGGATAGGCAAGGACCTGATTCCTTGACGAACCCGGTTCGCATCCGCAGATCGGGCCACCACACGAATATCTGAGTCACGGCCAAGGAGCTGGACGTATCGGTTCCCGCAAACTAGTCCGTGTCAATATCTGGACTGTATATTATACGTCCTACATATAAGCTACTCAGTGACATGTCATGAAAGTACGTCATAAGCTAGCAAACGATGGGATCCAACGCCCACGCCGAAAACGAAACCGAGAACGGGGAGAGCTCGAATGGAGACTCGGGAACGTCGTAATCGTCGTGAAGAGGCGATGGGAAGTTACAGCTCAAGGGCGTCTTGAGATCGAACAATGGACTCTTTGGTTGACGGTGCGGTGACATGACAACTTCCCACCCGTTCTCGATTTCCACCACGTCTTCGACGTCACTGTCTGAATCGTCCTCGTTGACTTGGATGTGGAGTTCGGGGACGGCTTCTACGGAGATGAAGTGTGGAGACGTGGAGTCTGCTTCTTCCTCGAGGATGCAAACATCGGAATCACTATCCTCCTGTGCTGAATCGTCGTCGTCGTGGCCAAGAATCTCCATGGCAAGAACCTCCGCTGTAACCTCCTCATCGAACAGGTGGGTCATCTCCTCCTCATACTCATACTCGGACTGTAACCACATGTAAAGCCGCACCAAAGTGATAGAGTTGAGCCCCGAATAAAGGAGAGGGACGTCCTTTGGAACGGGCTCGAGCGACTTGGACAACTTGGCGACCCGAGCTGCGATTTCGTCGGCGAGATATTCGACGTCCGACTCATCTGTCATCATCTCCTTCAAGATCTCTGTCGCGAGGACGTGCGTGGTGACCTCCTCGTCGAACAGATGCGTCATGTCCTCTGCGTACTCGTGCTCGGATTGCAACCACATGTAGAGACGGACCATAGTGATGGAGTTGAGACCCGAATAGAGGAGCGGCATGTCGGCTGGGATGATCTCCGAAGACTTGGAGAGCTTAGCGATCTCGACTGCAATCTCCTCAGCGAGGAAATCGACCTCGGAGGCATGAGAAAGTTCAGCGGACGCGGGGAGGTCGGACAAGCGATTAGACACGATATCCGTGGAATCAGCCATTTTCTGGAGTGCAGCGAGGTCGATCTTGTCCGATGCATTGAATGGCATCTCCGTAATGCAACGCACGGAACCGATGACCTTCGCGAGATCGTGAGTGAGGGAAGCACGCAGGCAGTCCCGAGCGTGTTTAAGAATGGACAAGGCATCGGTAGTCATGGTGTTTGCAAAGAGAACGATCTTCTCGGTCGTATTCGACTTGACGAGCTTGAAATCGGTGACGCCGAACGATTTATCAGTAAAGGCGGGAGCTAATGCATGTTCGACATAATCCAAATCAACGAACAAGCCGTTAATCTTGACGTTGCGCGAACTGCGACCGCGAATAACGATTGTGCCGTCGACCTGCATGCAACCAATGTCGTCCGTATAGAGAAGAATATCGTCTCCTTTCCATGGGCGGAACATATGACGAGATGCTTCTTCGTTGTCCAAGTAGTGTGTCGCGCTCCGACTTGTGATGATTCCGATGATGCCAGTAGCGCCATCCATTGTCTTGGGGATGACGGACAGTGATTCGTCAAGGAGGACAAGGCCTGTGCAGCCATACGAAGCGCTATACGAAACTGCAGATGGCATGGGATCGGCTGGGCGAACGAACATCTGCGAGATACCCGCGAAACCAACCTCGGAGCACTAGACGCATTATGAGATATTTTTAGGAAACACCGTTGCGAAACTTACAGCATAGCTGCAGGAAAATGTCGCACTCGGGAAAATCATACGTGCCAACTCGAGATCACGGATGCTGAGCGATTCACCACCCAAGACCATCCAGTAGACACGGTTGAAGCCGCTTGGCAGCTGAGATTGACCAGAGTGCATTAGAGCCAAGTCGGCGAAAGCACGAAAGATGTTTGACGTAAACTGAACTCGAAGCAACTGAGAGTTGCGTGGTGACTCGAGCTCCTTGCAAAGTGCGATACATTGATCTGCCACGGAAGTCGAACTATCGAGGTACAACGTCGTCTGGTTGAACATAAAACGACGAATTTCGAAAAGCGGGCGCAAGAATGTCTGTTTGTCATTTTGCGTCAGCAATACCAGTTCTGTCGATATCCAAAAACACTGACCGATCCACCGCGAAGCCATTGACCATCCATGGGCTGGAAAAGAGTAGAGGACTCCTCTGAAAGTCCTTGCAAGCTCCTACGCATGGGATAAACAATGCTCTTGGGCACCCCAGTGGTTCCACTAGTGGTGGTTATGCAGCAAATCAGCGGAACGACTTCAACTGCTTCCGAGGGCGAAGGAGGGGCTACATGGCTCGGAGGCTGTTGGGATCCGACGAGGTTGAAGGTGCAGATGGCACGGACCCCCGACATAACCGGTGGTTCTGAATGACCAAACAGGACGAGGTTCACGTTTGCACGCTTAATGACGGCCTGGAGGACCTCAGGTGACCACTTTGCAGAGAGAAACATAACGGTGAGGCCAGCAAGCCAGATCGCGTGAGCCGCAGCAACGTAGTCAATCTCGAGGCTGGGGATAAAAATGGATGGCTGCTTGTCAAGAGTGATCGCCCGACTCACCCCATGTAAAGTCCTACTGGGTTCCCGGCAGCACCGAGGTCAGCAATTTCGTCAGCAATGTGCCTGACCCGAGTCCAGAGAGCTCCGTATGACCATTGATCTTCTCCGCTCTTCACCGCAGGTCTTGATGGATGCTGCTTGGCAACTTGCAGAAGGGCCTCCGTGGGTGTAATATACAAACCAGACATTGCAGCGTGAAGTTGAAATAGAATGAACGTGACGGGTACCAGCCCGGAATGACGAAAACGAAAGGAGAGGCGAAGTCGAAAAGAGGTCAGCCAGGAGCCTGACTTCGACCATCACCTGGCGTTTCTTATATTGTTGATGCAGCACCCTGATGTTTCCAGGTAGGGTGATGGTTGAGAGATGTCACGTCTTCTTCCCCCGAGAATGTCCTCGGCAATCGCCTTGACATCAAGATGTGATTGCGAACACCTCACTCTTGGACTTGATGTATCAGCCGGGACTATTATAGTCGGGGCATCGTGTAAATCTTGTACCCCGGAGGGAGCAGAGATAGTACCATGTGTGGTGGCTGTGATATCTCAATGGGGAAGGCGACGCCTCCCAAGAAAGGCAAGACTGAGCGATTGAACAGACTCAAAAAATATATAGGACTGTATTGGTAGCAAGCGGGGTTTCCTGTCCTCACACCAAGACAACAGATATCCCCGGGTGGTACTACCCATTCAACCCGGACGGAACATAAAGTGCCGGTTCAAGTTGTCGTACCTACGCAAGTATTGATGGTTTGATCAGTAACATCAATCTCAGAGTACCGCCAAGCGTGCGATCCTGCAAGAGGGCTGTGCTAGTCGTCATTTATAGCGCGAAATGCAGTACGATCTGTCGCCATCACCATGGGATTCAGTAGCCCCGTGATTCAGCCAGAGCCACACCTACACGTGTGCGGCAAGACACAGGAGTGCACTGATCATATCAAGCATGGTGGTGAATTTCTGGGCCTCCGACTGCAAGAGCCGAGAATCTGACATTACTAGCAAGCGTCTGCCAGGAATCAACGAAACAAGAGTCGTTGAACGCGCTTGACATGTCACTTTCCAGAGACTTCGTCGCTCTCGAGTTGGCGCCCGGGCCTGCCAGTTAGTCGAACAACAATCTTTGGTAATTAATACAGACACCCACGACGTGGGTGTTCTCGAACGTTACTACTCTACTTTCATGACACTCTCGATGCGCTTTTCTTGCACTTTCTTCTTGAGATCGGCCCAGATTGGGAAACCAAAGGCCATCGTTGTAGATACATACGCGAACTATCGTGGCAAAGGTTCATGTCAACACAAGGGAAGACCATAGCCACGTCCACTCACTGTGGTGAATGGCCCCTCGACGCAGTCTCTGCAAAGATACCACGTGTAAAGGGCTTCGAAAACATGTATGACAGCGGTAAATTTGAGGATGCCCCTAATATATGGCTGGAAGTCGACCATGCTCAAAATGGTACGGGCGGGCGCAAATATCATGTCGGTAATGTTAGTTGGTATGGACAGCAGAGAAGTTCCAGGGGGTGGTGCAATACTGAAATACGCTCCGCCAGTAATCAAGAACAGAACGACCAGGGCATCGGCTGGCAAGCGGAACGAAGTGATTTTGGGAGATTTGATCTGGAAATCGAGCGGGAGACACGAGTCAAGTAGATATCTAAACGGGAAAGATGCGATATATGAACATACCATCCCGAGCGCTTCTTGTGCCTTGGCTTTCATGGCGAGTAGTCTCGGTTTGACGTCGTCATAACCAGCGAGTGGTGGGTCGAATTTGACGTGGACAGAGTCAACACCACCACTCTCGAGCGAGTATGAGAGGTCCATGCCCTATTATGCAAGACGAGTCTATATGTATCTAATTTGGTGCCGCAGTTGCGACTTACCTTGCAGTCGATAGACTTCATCTGGGCAGAGCTCACATTGCTGGGGACTTTTCCGAAGTGCTTGACATACGCGACCAGAGTGTCCGGATGGTTTTTCATGTACATACAGAGGAAGACGGACTTGGAGGCGACCGGATCACCCATAACTGTTCGGAGGGGGTTGAATGGAAGTGGTGTGAATTTATTATTAGTTTGCGGGGGTAGTAAGACTTCGGAGTTTGAATAACACGCAATTGTACTAACCTGCACAGCCACGATGATCTGTCCAGCCGCGTACTTGTGCGCAACAAGTTTCGATCCTCAAACGTATCGTTTGGATTCACATATTGGACAGGATGCTTCAAGTTTTCGCCACCACCTGGTCCAAAATATCAAACCTTGCTGCCGCTCACACTCTAAACTAAACTTCCAACCCCACCCCCGCGTTCAGTTCTGTCCCAAATATCGATTTAATCAAGACTGCATTGCTATCAGGCTTGTTCTCCTATTATTATAAACATGCACGCCATGATGGCGAACTTTGGCCCATCCATCATTTCATTACAGCCATCATTACAGTAATTGTTTGGCGTCCCGAACATGTACCCGATTAATGGCACTGCCCTGCCCGCAACTTGAAGGCTGCTAGTAACAGGCTAACAGGACACTAATACCTAGTAACGCGTGTCGAGTCTTTTCAAATCATTAGGTTGCCCTCTTGACCTTCAACACTACGAACATGGCACAAAATACCCAAGCAGCTGTCGACGGTCTGGGCTTATTCCACACACTCTCGGGGCAAGCACGAGCGCATCTGCATTGACTGGATGGACTTTGGACGGTTCTCGCATTATATCCGTCCTCGAGAAGACTCCCGAAGCCAGAATCAGTACGATCAAGATCGCGATCACTAATTGCCCACGGGACGGTTAATGGGTATTCGAACTACGTATCTCCCCCACGATTGGATGGGAATCCGGTTCTGGTGGAACAGTCTACTGGATACTACCTTCGACAATCAAAAGATGGGCACAGCACTGCAAACGGCAACGAAGACCGTTACCGAGAACATCAGGTTCTCTACTGCATTCCACGATTATTACGTCCGTAACCGTCTCATCCTCGCATTTATGCAGCGGAGTGGAGTGTCCCCCAACGAATGTCACAATACAGTGTCTCTATGTATAGGAATAAGAATGGCGCCTATGGTAGAATATACTTCCATCTACCAATATCAGAATCATCCTTCGAAGCCCAGCGGCTTGAACAATGAGAATACAATATTAGCCCAACTCGAACTTTCCCCATCCCTACCAGTCTAGTTTCACATGAATGACGAACTAGCTAGGCGGAAATTGAATTGATTATAGACATTGAACGTTGACCCCTGACGTTGAGGCATAATAATCAGCATCTCTTCCTGGCCTGTACACTAGCATTAGTAGTTTGAAATACATCAACTCAGTTTTCTTGTACGGTAGCCAACGATTACGCTTTGCTTGAATAATTGTGGCCAAGGATCACTCTATAGTGCGATACGGTCATTTTTCGGATAAATGTTCCTTAATGATCTATGCCTTCAGGCACCGTGTGGTGTTGTACCGCATGTATACATGTGTGGTTACCTGTGACCTGGCTGATGGACTGTTTGTGACAAACATGATAAATGTGGTTAGTTCTCTTGAGGAGGGTGTATGCAGTGCACACGTATCGGCCGTAGCTACGAGTCGTGACCTCGGTAA
This sequence comes from Xerocomus nothofagi, assembly GCA_038090035.1. Taxonomy (NCBI): domain Eukaryota; kingdom Fungi; phylum Basidiomycota; class Agaricomycetes; order Boletales; family Boletaceae; genus Xerocomus; species Xerocomus nothofagi. The sequence continues at coordinate 14,508 of JBBPLY010000056.1, read as the reverse complement.
CAAATTTTATGGACATTCTCGTTCTATCGTTACCGGGCGCGCGAGTGATGCAAAAAAATCCGACCCAGACTCGGAGAAGAGTCCCGAAATAGGGTTCAGGTAGGGCTTTTTGATCGCGGTGCAACACGAGAAGGGAGACACCCTATCGATGCGCTAGGCTAGTATGGGTCGAATTGATTACATACTAGTACGCTTGCGCGGATAAAGTAAAAATCGTCAACCAAACTCGATGGATACACATGGTGCGCACCGAGTGACAGCATCATTAACACTAGTCTCCTTTGGGTGGAATTGTTTGCTTCTCTGCCTGCCATACGATAACACTGGCAGAGTGATAGGACTCCATGAAAAGGCCACGACGAAAGTGGTCTGGCCGGCGCGTGACTTACGAGATGATAGGGCCGATATGCCATAGGAAAATCTCATAACGCATATCACCTTCCTGATGTTCTCGGAAAAAAGGCTGCAAGTACGCCGGTGATATGCCGTCATGGAAAATTCCTATGCTTGATGAGCATGGCCGACTTCCTGGGATGTTCCGAATATTGATCGACTGCCATTCGACGAATATACATGCCCGATACCGTGAAGATGTTGCCGACTGGTTCGGCGATTTACCACCACCGCCGGTCGGATGTGTAGTACACGGGGGCGGACGCACTCCTTCGTAGTCTCTCAGACGCTGATCGTATAGAGTGACCTATTTATGGAGCGAGTGAGAAATGGGAAAGGGCGATAAATCAGCGCCGGGGTCACTAATTGGGAAAGCATGATCAAGAAGTGAGAGGTTTACCGAGCGGGCATCACAGAATGTCGCCGCGGTCCTTGTATTATTCTAGAGAGCACTCACAGGGCTGAAGGGCGTAGAACAAGCTCATAAGCGGGGGGGCAATGCACACTGGGGCCTGGAATCTTACCAGCCTGGAGGTATGTCGGCGCCGATCGATGAGCGACAAAAGCGTGGGAATCAGTTAATACTCCCAACCGCGTCTTCAAGACCATCGGTTGTGAACAGGTGGCGGCTACTCAACTGTGTGGGCGCTGACTTTTATGCATAGCCTCACTTTATCTTCCAAATCGCCAGCCTCTGATGTCTGCGAGCGCGCCCTAATCCATCCCTATCGGTCTACGAGTTTTCACTGGGCGACAGGTCCGAGCGGTGTGCAGATCATGCCTACGGTTGCAGTAATGGGTCATCGCAGGCCACAGCCTTGCATGGATCATCAGGGGCCTTATCATTGGGCCTGTGGTACAATCCCGTCACAGGCTTTGATGAAATTCTCGCGCCGACAAATCTGGTCAATTATAGCTTTTGAATCCTTCCTCCCCTTAAAGATCGCGGTATATAAGACGAATGGGGTAGTGTCCACGGTTCCTCATCGGCCCCCCCCTCTTCTTTCTCCACGGTCACCGTCACTTCAGACATGCCTAGCACGCCCACTCGCGTCAGCAACGTGACCCGGCTCATTACGGAGACCCCAATCTCCCCACACCTCGCTTCCCCTGTTTCCGCCCATGATCATCACTCGCATGCTGCCGGGGTTTGTCCCGTCACAGGGTCCAGCCACAACTACTGCCCACCTCAACCCAGCGACAAGAGGTCACCCTGTCCTGCCCTGAACACTCTCGCCAACCACGGGTTTCTGTAAGTCAAGTTACGAAGCATGATATCTGAACGCGACGCTCATCATCAACGAATCCACCTCTTTTAACGCCATGTACAGACCAAGGAATGGGAGAAACATTGGCCCATTCGCGATTTTTCGGGCGTTGATGGAAGGATACCGCTTGTCGATGTTTTTGGCCTTCGTCCTCGCCTTTGGTGGATGGTTCATCCTTGGCCAACTTCGCAAAATGTCTCTTTGGGACCTTGCCCGTCACAACTGCATCGAGCACGATGCATCCCTCTTTCATGTTGACGCACACAACGAGGACGAGTACGCACCAACCGCGGTCAGCAACTCCTTGATGAAGTCAGCACTCCATCAAGGCGGTCGATATCTCCCCGGTCGGATGACGCTGCATGACGTCGCCAACATTCGTGTGAAACGAGAAGTGGGACTCAAAAACCCGTTGCGATGGTGGCAGGCAGAGATCGCACGGGGTGAGATGGCGATTGCGATTGGCGTCTTGGGTGGCAAAGATGCGGCGAAGAACGGCCTCGACCTCGAGGTTCTCCGTCTTTGGGTGGCGCAAGAGCGCCTTCCCGACGGTTGGGAACCGGAGCATACCCAAGGTATGCGCAAGACCGCTGTGATGGCCAAAGTCATTCGGGATCGCATGGGAGCGATGAAAGAGGGGCTGCTGCACAACATTTTGGATGACGAGTGCACACCTATCTCCCCATCTGATGCAGGGCCAACCATCGCGACGAAAATATGAACCGAGTAGTATTCGCTTCACCGTATTTTAGCTGCCTGGCAACCAGTATTTATTCTTGCGATTTAGTAATATTCATACAGTACCAGAGTTCTTATGTAAGTCGTAGGCTACAATGTACTCAGACCACTCGCTTACAATGTTTTCATCGTATCTCGGCTATGTATTGTCTCCGGGTCCTGGGACGATATGCAGTTTGGCTGCGATGTTTATTCAGGAACACACCCAAGCGCTGGGAGACTCATCACATCGATGCACGATGTACAAATGCAATCATGATAGCGGCTCAATTAGCACAGTAGAGCTCTCGCAACTCCATCCCAGTAGCACCCTAAATATTGCAAAAGCAAACACGGGTCACAACGAAATCGTGCATGGATCAGAACATGAGAACGTCATAACATTGGCATCGCTACGCATCGGTGGTATCGGGGCAATAGAAGCGATGGTACTGATCGTAAGCAGATTGAGCTTCGTCCAAGAGTCGTTTGAGGCGCACTTGACGCCGGTCGCGAAACGTAGGTATCGTCGGCGCAAAGATGACGGCTTCTTCGTGTACGATGCGATCAGCTACCCTTTCCTTCCACACTCTCCAGACGTCGCGTTGATCAGGGATCAATGTGTCCAAGACGCCGAGAACATTCATGCTCTTGACCGGTCGGGGAATATCTCGACAAAGAACGAGACATGCAAAGGTGGCTGCGGAAGCTCGCGTGCGGAAGGGCCACTTCCTTATCAGCGGACGGCCAAGCGCGTCGAGCAATCGCTGCATCCGAATGCGGTAATTTTGGGATTGCAAGACGAGCCTCGCAAACAACCCAAAGTAGGTGGACTGGACGAAGAACGACACACCGTGAAGTAATATTGTGGTGGAGGACAGCGATGCGATGGAGGCCGCTACGATCATCAATCCCAGAAATTCACCCGTGAGCCTTGCCACTGATCGCAGCGGGGTTATTCCTGCGACTGGAGGTAAGGAATCGTTGATGGATGCCTTCAGTCCCCACCAGCATGCAAGGCCCATCATGCGCCCAAAGATGACGACGTAAGCCGTCTCCTTGAGGTTGGGAATAGAAGTATGTAAATGCAAAAATCGCATCAATATAGCCTCGCATACACCACGGCATTCTCCTTCCAACGCTCCGTACAGGACGTCAGATATGACTTGCTTCTCTTGCCATCTCTCGGTCGCGGGAATCTTGTTTCGCGTGGATCGGGGAGCTGAAAAAGAGAGATAGAAGCCGCCTTCGGTGACCGCTTCGACAATTCTTTGACTTCCCCGAATCACCACTGTCAATTCGTCGTCCATGAGCACCGCACATCCTGGACCTGGATCCAACTCCGTGGGGTGCACTGCCGTCCTCCGAATGAGCGTGAGCGTGCCAGGTCCCAGCATGAGAGCGGCCATAAAATCGATTGTGATGAACTCGATAGCAGGCGACCACTGGCGGGTCCGCAAGACGACGAGCAAGCTCAGTAGGATGGGTACAAGCACCATCAGATCGACGTCCGCCGCTGTAGTGTACTGAGACTCGAGACGACGTTGCGAGAGGTCGTCGAGGTTTAAAACCGCGACAGCCTGAGGATGAACTTGCTGATACTCTGAGCTCGAGTTTGTATCCGACTCGACGTCTGCGCCGTGCAAAGGACTATCAAGGACCATTTGTGAATCTGGGTCCCCATCGTCTTGGCTCAAAGTGTCTGTGTTGTCAGCCTCGAATTTCGGTAGACTTTTACTGTGTTGCAGAACGAGTTTTGCGAGATGACCTGATGGACGTTTGGTGAGACTCGCCATTGGAGATATATAATCAGGCCCTGTTCGCCTTCCATCCGAGAACTGCGAGCGAACGACGGAGGCAAAGTCGAGGAGAACCTGTGCAAGCCGTACAGGATCGAGAGCGTCGATGATTGCCAGTCCGCGAGTGAGTAGATTCAGTAGACTTGAGGTTGAGAACTGGAACTGTTCCATGTGAACGTGCAGGAACACGACGCGGCGATTCTCGGCTACTTTTCGAGACTCCTGGAAGGCTTCCCCACATTCGGTTGCTGCAACCCGAAACTCTACAATGTCAGGAAGATCGCGGGTAGCCAAGAAGATAGTTCTGCCATCACTGGGTGTTCTACGGGTGGGGATAGTTTGCACTGTACGTGTCGTCGGCCTGACTATACTACAATATTGAACGCAATTGACTATTTCCAATATCGCAAAGAATCAGGCAGCGACGCTGAGATTCTCCCCCACGACAATGTACAGGGGGTACTAGTCGAAAATAATGCAGCGGACGACTGCCAGCCAAGGTTAGGGAAGCATGGATACAAACAATTTTCGCAAAAGGTCGTGGGGTGGGCTCCGAGTGCGAGTCCGCCGCCGCCGTATTATCTGACATTGGGTCACAAGTCCACCCTGTTTTATTTCCTGCAATGGCCACCACGGCAAGATGCCCTTGGGTTGATGTATCAGACACATATGGGCTGTATCTTGTACGTTTCACCCTCCATTGCAAATGTGATGAACCCTGCACCATCTTATCGTGTCCACACGCCGGACCTGGAGGAGTTTTATAAACACTAGTGCGGCCTTGAATGAAGGTTGGCATCAAGAGCACTGCGCATGCAGATACAGAACATCTGATTAATGAATTGTTATAAAGAATATCTCACCCGCCACCCAGCTATCCAACTGTACCAAAAGCGAGGGACGTGAAACGGTATGAGAACTGGAGAGGTACGGTAAGCTGGGCCTAGAGTGCTAGTGAGGGATCTATTAGTTGTGACGGTTCGTGTGTTGTAAAAGGATGGTCGCTGGTGGCATCACTCGGGTCCCCCTTTGTTGCAATCGGGGTTTCTCACTTCACACACGAAATCCTCTTATCCGTTGTTTACCGTGGCGGTGCGGACAGCGACATCCGGGTCAGGGAAGTGGTGCTGAGGAGTCTGAGTATCGTCAAAGAATTCTCGGCGAAGGTGTAAATCCCCCTCTAAATTGTCCGTGAAACATCGCGAACAACGCATCTGAGATGATCGCTGCGGTAGTAACACCGAGGAAGGTGAGCGCGACGAGCAGCTTGGAAAAATGCATGATGACGAGAATGGGGCTGAATGAGAAATGTGTTGGATGCATTCTCTCCCTTTATACGTCGTCCCATGCAGCGCGACGAGTCGAAATGCATGTGACAAATCTACATTCGACGTCAGTCTATCTCAATGAAAACGCACCTAAAGGGAGGTAACCTCAGCTCGAGCCCTGGTTGCGGAGGACGAGACATTGAACCATACGGGGGTACCAGTCTGCCGCCGGATAAGGATCATACTAGTAGCGATGTTGGTGCCAGTTCCCGACCCCCAGTATCATTCATTGAACTGGAACCACACGACATTCATGCGGCCACGACATACATGCTTTCTCGTCGGCCAGTTACGCCAAGAAGGAAAACGGATATGGCAGACATTACAAGTGATCTCCGGATCCCATCACAGAAATGTAACCAGCAAATCAAGGGAAGCCCCGCTGTGGATATTTGACTGATGGACATTCCTTCATCAGTAGCACAGTGGCAAATGCATCAAAACAAGAGTCTGTATCAAAACCTGTCCGTCAACATAATGAGTGTGATTCTGAAATGATGGAAACAAAGCCTTGTCAGCCCAGCGCACGGGCAATGTATCATGCTCAACTATCAATGAGTCAATGTTCCCGAAGTCAGTAATCCAGTATTGATGTCGCTCGGAAACCACATTGAAATATCTAGGGCGAATGGACGACGCATTCATCGAGTAGCAGAAGATGATCCGATGTGTTCGGGATGTTGCATGAGGAGTGGATGTGACAGACAGAATTTCGACCAGGTGACAGCATGGTGAAGCTGTAGGCGAAGATTATTAGTCGCTTACTCCGGAGTCGTTCATCACTACGGTAACGTTCGGGGTAAACTTGTCTTCGTGCGAACGACAAGATGAGGTGACACCACCTCCTCGCCTTTGCACCCCCACCTCGTTGAGTTCGACGATGATAGAGTGCACCACAGTCGCTGTTTTCTCATCCGCTGCCACAAGCAAGCTTGCAGTGTAGCATCTCGCAGCCTAGAGTCGGAGTCGCAGGTAGTGAGCCAAGGACCGTCTTCCATCGTAACTCGCCTCTCGCCCAGGAACCTAGATCACTTCGCGCCTTCGCCCAACTCTCGGTTTCCCAGTGTCTCGGGGAACTGCAAAAGAGGTAGAACCCGCCTTCAGTGACTGCTTCGACAATTCATTGGCTTCCCCGAATCAATTCGTCGTCCATGAGCACTGCATATCCTGGACCTGGGTCCAGCTCCGTGGGATACACTGCCGTCCTTTGAATGAACGTGAGCGTGCCAGGTGTATGAGAGCGGCCATAAAATCGATTGTGATGAGCTCGATGGCAGGCGGGTCCGCAAGACGACGAGCAAGCTCAGTAAAATGGGTTCAAGCACCATCAGATCGACGTCCGCCGCTGTAGTGTACTGAAAGACGAGAGGTCGTCGAGGTTTGAAACTGCGACAGCCTGAGGATGAACTTGCTGGTACGGTGAATCCGAGTTTGTATCCGACTCGACGTTGGCGCTGTGCACACAGTGCAAAGGAATACCGAGGACTATATCTGAATCTATGAGGTTCCTATGATCCGGGTTGGATTTATCTGGGCTGTCGGCCTCGAATTCTGGTAGACTTTTGCTGTGTTGGAGAACGAGTTTTGCAAGATGACCAGATGGACGTTTGGTGAGACTCGCCATTGCGCAAAGTCGAGGAGAACCCGTGCAAGGTCGAGACTCCGCCGACTCGAAAGCACCGATGATTACCACGTGCTGACCCGGGCCAGTCCGCGAGTGAGTAGACTTGAACTTGAGATTGAGAACTGAAACCGTCGCATGTGAACGTGCAGTCCCTACATACACGACGCGGCAATTGTCGGTTTTACATTCCGAGACTCTCCAGGCTTCCCCAAGTGACGGCAATTTACAAGTTCTGCGAGAAATTCGGTTGCTGCAACCCGAATCTCAACAATGTCAGGAACATCGCCGGTAACCGAAAGGATAGTTCTCATCACTGGGTGCTCTGCGGGCGGCATAGGATTTGCATTGTACGTCGTCATTCATCTTACTACTGACCACCACTAAATCTCTGATGTAGATGCGAGCAATTCGCTTCCCGAGGATGCATTGTGTACGCAACGTCTCGAAAGCTCGAAAGCATGGAAGGACTCCAGAATCCAAACATTCGAAAGCATGTACTGGACGTAACGAACGGAGATGATATCGAACGCACGGTGCAAACCATCCTCGCAGAGATGGGCCGAATAGACATCGTCGTGAACAATGCAGGCGGTATCGCAATCGGTGAGTTCGGTCTGGCCATGTGCGCGTGGTGCGAAAGGACTGACGTTTATCTGTAGGTCCCGTGGCTGAAGCGACCATCGACCAAATTCGAAACGCATTCGAGTTGAACACGTTTGGTGCTTTGTGCGTGTCGAACGCGGTGATACCTTCCATGTTCAAGCGCAAGCAAGGCTTGATCGTCAACATTGGTTCTATCGCGGGTCTGATGTGAATTGCACTTCTCTAATGGCGTCGACTACTAAACTAAGCTCTCTTTTTGCAGACCGACACCGTGGAATACACTGTACTGTGCTGCCAAGGCTGCACTGCACTCCATATCCGAAGGTCTCGCAATGGAGTGCAAGCCATTCGGAGTGAAGGTCATGCTCGTTGCTCCGGGAGGGATCACTTCCAACATCGCAAAGAACCAGGCAGCGACGCTGAAACTCTCGCCCACGACGATGTACAAGGAGTACGAATCGAAAATAATTCGGCGGATGACTGCCAGCCAAGGTCAGGGAAGCATGGACACAAACGAGTTTTCGCACAAGGTCGTGGAGCAGGTTCTGAGTGCGAGTCCGCCGCCATATCTGACATTGGGTCACAACTCCACCCTGTTTTACTTCCTGCAATGGTTACCGCGGCAATATGCCCTTGGGTTTATGTACAAGGCACAAATTAGTTAGTATCTGGTACGTTTCAACCTTCCCTCTATTGTAAATTGTGATGATTACCTCAGCGTACTAGACACCTCACCGTGTCTGTCTAAGATGGCGATGATTTCACAGACCTGCATGAGTTTTGTATATCATAGTAACTGAAGGTTGGCATCAAGAGCACATGCACGGATCGAAAACGTTTCAACCGCATATGGAAGTACAGAAGATTAATGAATTGTTACAAAGAGTACCACACCCGCCACCCAGCCACCCAGCCACCCAGTACATGTACCAAAAGTGAAGGACATGAAACGCTGTGAGACCTGGGGAGACGTGGTAAACTGAATCCAGAGCAAGGGAATTATATTAGTTGTGACGGTTCGTGTTTTGTAAAAGGATGCTCACTACTAGTGGTCGCCCATCACTAGTATGGGCAATCGATGTGGTTACCGTAAGGGTGGCATATCCCATCCCCCTCTGCTTTGTTTACCCCGACACTTGGGTCACAGGAGTGGTGTCGATCAGTCCGAGCATCGCCATGGAATCCTCGGCGAACGCGCATACCCCTTTCTATATTCTCCACCCCAGCATCGCCAGCGGCACCTGAGATGATCGCTGTAGTAGTAACACCGAGGAAGGTGAGCAGCTTGGAAAATCGCATGATGACTCGGACGAGAATGCAAGTCAGGAATTTCTGGTTGAAAAAAAAAAACTTGCTGCTGTTCTCCAAACGTTCACTTTATGTGTATGTCGTCCCAAGCAGCGAGGTGAGTCGGAATTAATCAACTCTACATCATGATCCGATGTCAGCACCCCAATGAAAGCTGCAGTGGCAATACCGAGGAAGGTAAGCGCAATGAGCGACTTGCAAAAACGCATGATGGACAAGGATGGAGCTGAACGAGAACGGGATGCTTTTCTGACTAAAGCACCTGATACTTTACTCGGAGCGAGATGCAAGTAGCGAGATAGTCGGATTGCATGCGATAATAATGATGCAGCCTTGGCCCGACCTATCCCAGTGGTACCTTTAAATGAAACATCTCCATGCAGCTATTTGCCACAAGATATCACCTCAAACCCTCGATTACAGGCAGGTCATGCTACCTCCGGACGATGATTCTGCCGCCTTGCCTGGCCGAAAAGTCAACGAATGCTTTCCACCATGCTGTATAAGCACCGTGATCAGATCGACATCCAATTATCCCTGAATTAATCTGGGAGGTATATTCCTGGTTTTAATTGACCGTTTCCCCAGACTTCTTACTGTGGTGGAGAATGAGTCTTGCGAGATGACCTGATGGAGGTTCGATCAGACTTGCCATTGGAGACAAAGTTCGGGTCCTGTTCGTCTTCCGTCCGAGAACGGCAAGCGAACGACGGACGCAAAGTCGAGGAGAACCTGTGCAAGATTGTGCAGGGTGGAGCGCTGATGATTGCGAGTCCGTGGGAACTTGGAAGTAGTCAGTATCTTGAGCTTGAGAACTGAAACCGTACATTCTACTACCAGGACGGCGTGGAACGGCCCGAACGGGAGCATGTACGGCAATCCTCGGTTTTACTTTCCGAGACTCTCCAGGCTTCCGGCAATTTACAAGTTCTGCGAGAAATTCGGTTGCTGCAACCCGAATCTCAACAATGTCAGGAACATCGCCGGTGACCGAAAGGATAGTTCTCATCACTGGGTGCTCTGCGGGCGGCATAGGATTTGCATTGTACGTCGTCATTCACCTTACTACTGACCACCACTAAATCTCTGATGCAGATACGAATAATTCGCTTCCCGAGGATGCATTGTAAACGCAACGTCTCGAAGGCTCGAAAGTATGGAGGGACTTCAGAACCCAAACATTCGAAAGTATGTACTGGACGTAACGAACGGAGATAATGTCGAACGCACGGTGCAAACCATCCTCGCAGAGACGGGCCGAATCGACATCGTCGTGAACAATGCAGGCGGTATCGCAATCGGTGAGTCCTGACCTGACGAACGCTTGGTCCGCGTGGTGCGAAGAGAGTGACGTTTGTCTTTAGGTCCCATGGCTGAAGCGACCATCGACCAAATTCGAAACGCACTCGAGTTGAACACGTTTGGTGCTTTGAGTGTGTCGAACACGGTGATACCTTCCATGTTCAAGCGCAAGCAAGGCTTGATCGTCAACATTGGTTCTATCGCGGGTCTGATGTGAATTGCACTTCTCTAATGGCGTCAACTACTAAACTAAGCTCTCTTTTTGCAGACCGACACCGTGGAATACACTGTACTGTGCTGCCAAGGCTTCACTGCACTCCATATCCGAAGGTCTTGCAATGGAGTGCAAGCCATTCGGAGTGAATGTCATGCTCGTCGCTCCGGCTTCCAACATCGCAAAGAACCAGGCAGCGACGCTGAAACTCTCACCCACGACGATGTACAAGGAATACGAATCGAAAATAATTCGGCGGATGACTGCCAGCCAAGGTCAGGGAAGCATGGACACAAACGAGTTTTCACAAAAGGTCGTGGAGCAGGTTCTGAGTGCGAGTCCGCCGCCATATCTGACATTGGGTCACAACTCCACCCTGTTTTATCTCCTGCAATGGCTACCGCGGCAATATGCTCTTGGGTTGATGTTCAAGGCACAAATCGGCTATCATTTTGTACGTTTCACCCCTCCATTTCAATGTGAAGATCCTTGTGTAGATACGATAAGAGATGATTCAGGGCTCTACGCTCGAGATGGCGACAACGCCAATGCGATATGATTCTGATTTCATGAACATGCACGAAAGTTTTGTATATACTAGTATGACCTTGACTACGAGGTTCGCCCCATCAGAGAACACACGAGTCTATTGTCCATACGTGATTAATGAGTTGTTACAAGGGTATCACCAGTCACCCAGCCGTCCAACATCCCAGCGCATGTCTCACCAAGGAAGGTCATAAAACCGGGCGAGTACTGGAGAGCCGCGATTACCTGAATGCAGAGTGCGAGATTCTTGCTGTTTAAAGGACGCTCGTTTGGTAGCATCACGGGCGTTGATGACTATATCACATCTACTTTACATGTCGTCCCAAGCAGCGAGAAAGGGCCGGAATGCAGGCTCCTTCCCGCCCCACGCTTCGACGTCCGTGAGGCAAGAGGGTGAGAAGGGCACGGGCAAGTGAGCGCGTTTGCGTACACACGCGCGCTCGCCTGTCCGTATCCGAGGCGCGCGAGAGGGTGAGATGACGCGAGGTGAGGGCGAGGACGAGGACGAGGGCAACGGGATGACACAAGCAAGTGAGCGCGCACGGGTACGCAGACGTCAGTCTGCGTACGCACGTGCGCCCACCTGTCTGCGTCTGTGCAGCGAAGGCGACGCGAGGGCGAGGGCGATATGGGAGGGGGCACGAGAGGGCGAGGGCGAGTGAACAAGCACGCGCACGCAGACAAACGTGATCAATCGATCACGTCTGTGTGTGCTCGTGCTCATGCAGCGCTGGCAGGGCGAGTGATACGATGGGGGTGATGGTGAGTGACATGAGTGACATGAGTGAGCACGCGCACGCATGCAAACATGATCGTTTGCATGCGTGCGTGTGCTCGTGTAGCACGTGGGCGATGGCGACGGTGAGCGCAGGGCCAGCAGGTGATGGCGAAGTGAGCGCCACTCATGCTCATGCAGTGTCGGGGTGAGCGAGTCGTGCCGGTGTCAACTTGAAGGGGTGTCAGTGAGGGTGAGCGACGTTGGGTGCCAATGTGGCCGCTGCGTTACCTTGAGCGGCCAGAGACAAGGCCGGACGCCAAATCTCTGCTGTGTAACTACTGTAAGCTCTCGGATCTCGGAGAGCGACGGCGGGCGCTGAATGCAGATGGGCTTCCTGATCAGGAGTTGGAGAAGCCATGTGGATGGCATATCCACGAAAACACTAGCTAGCTGATTCCTAGTTTTATTACATATATTTGTAACCCTAAGTTCGGTGTAGTGTAATTTTTTTTTTCACTTTCCGCCGTTCCGACCGCTGTGGCTGACAATGTTTTACACCAGCCCCCGCTGAGAGTGTGAGGAGAATAAGGTTGACGCTGTTTGAATATGTGTATAGCCACTCGGAATTACCCTTTCCCCCCTCACACTCGAAGCGTGGGGCGGGAAGGAGCCTGGCCGGAATGCATATGTCAAAAATATACTAATCTGATGTGTCGACATCCGCATCAAGACCAGAATATATCGATTGACCTGTGGTACCGCTGTCCCGAAAATAACATGATTTTCGTTCGCATCAATCATGATAAGCACCATATGCTCCTTTCAATAGATCCGGCGGCTACCTAACAGCAGTGCTCCATCGTTGGTTGAGGGAGGTGGAGAGCTTTTTTGACGTTGCCATGATGCTTGAAGTGGAAAGACAGATGAGTCCTGCCCTTCGGTTTGCAATTATCGACTCCCACCGTATGTAGATTTTTCATGCAGGTCACCGATGGAAATGGTGATGCAGTCGGACTTGTGGAGGAATGATGGTGAGGACGGTGCAGTGCAACGAGTAGCGCGACGCTGGCACTCGAACCAGCTAATGCAAGGCCGCTGGTACCTGAAGCGCTGAAGGTCAGGCAAGCATCCTGGCTGCAACTGTCAACGTCACATATACTCCGCCTTATCTCGCTACCTGGGGCGCCGATCCACGTATAAAAGGGGAGAACGTCCCTCACTAATCAGAGTAACAGGTTCTTGACCCAGAAATCCTTCGGTTCCCTGATTCGCATTGAGCACCCTCCTCGTCCATCATGCATTTTTCCAAAATCCTCGTCGCGCTCACTTTCTTCGGTATTACCACCGCAGTGGTCATCTCGGATGTCGTTCTTCGCGGCAGTGGCTCGTTAAACGAAGTGAAGCCACGGACGTTGAAAGAGTCAGCAACCTGCCTCCCTCCGCTTGAGGATCCTATATGCTGGTGATATCTCTCATCACCACTCCCGTGATGCCACCGGTAAGCGCCCCTTAGTAACAAACACGAAGGGTCACAGCTAATCTCTTTCTCGGGATTCAGTTTTGCTGCGTCTCTCCACTTCCATACTGTTTCATGAGCTTCATTTTCGAGTCACGCACTGGGATGTTGGATGGCTTCATTGGCTTGGTGGCGGTGTGATATTTTTTGTAGCGATTCATTCAAGTTGATCGTTCAAGTTATCCCGCACTTATACGGACAATTGACTCGTGTGTTCTCAGCCTTCAATCAAGGTGGTGGTATGTACTAGTACATGCAATGCTACCATGTTGGTCTGTGATATCATATCGCCACGTTCCCACCATCAGTCTGAGACACCGCATTCAAGATAGTGAAGTGTTCTGTACTGAACCCTTAGCGCATGTACGGCAATTGTCGGTTTCACTTTCCGAGACTCTCCATTAGCAGGCTTTCCCAGTGACAGCAATTATAACTTCTGCGAGAAATTCGGTTAGTGCAACCGAATCTCAACAATGTCGGGAACATCGCCGGTAACCGAAAGGATAGTTCTCACCACTGCCAACTGGGTGCTATGCGAGTGGGATAGGATTTGCATTGTACGTCATCATTCACCTTACTACTGACCACCACTGATCTCTGATGCGGCAGATGCGAGCAATTCGCTTCCCGAGGATGCATTGTATATGCAACTTCTCGAAGGCTCGAAAGCATGGAGGGACTTCAGAGCTCAAACATTCGAAAGCATGTACTGGACGTAATGAACGGAGATAATACCAAACGCACGGTGCAAACCATCCTCGCAGAGATGGGCCGAATTGACATCGTCGTGAACAATGCAGGCGGTATCGCAATCGGTGAGTTTGGTCTGGCCATGCGCGCATGGTGCGAAAAGATTGACGTTTGTCTCTCTAGGTCCCGTGGCTGAAGCGACCATCGACCAAATTCGGAACGCATTCGAGTTGAACACGTTTGGTGCTTTGTGCGTGTCGAACGCGGTGATACCTTCCATGTTCAAACGCAAGCAAGGCTTGATCGTCAACATTGGTTCCATCGCGGGTCTGATGTGAATTGCACTTATTTGATGGCGTCGACTACTAAACTAAGCTCTCGTTCTGCAGACCGACACCGTGGAATACACTGTACTGTGCTGCCAAGGCTTCACTGCACTCCATATCCGAAGGTCTTGCAATGGAGTGCAAGCCATTCGG